>CAJGYO010000843.1:0-228138 GCA_904845875.1 Miscanthus lutarioriparius | reverse complement strand
TTTTAGCCCATGTTATAAATAGAAGCTCCAACTGTGTGTGGAGTTACTTTTGCTCATTCCAACAGCTGAAACACACCTTAGAGAGTGCCAAGAAGAGCAAGGTCCTGGTGAAGTGTAAGGTTCTTGCCTCTCTCTTAAGTGATTATGTCTCCTTGCATCTCCAAGCATCTATTCATCTTCTCTAATTTCTTCATTAGCGTTTTTTTTTCTTTGTAGGCCTTTTACCAAATTTCTTTATCATGGTTGCTTCAAGCTCTTCTATGTTCTCATCACAACTATCATACTCATCACTAGAGGGATCGGATGAGACATGTACCTTCTCCCCCTTAGCCATGAGGCAAGTTGGAGTGTAGTAGTCGTTGTTGATGAGGTTGGAGAAGAGCCTTGGTGATGAAGATAAGTTGGGGAAGAGTTTTAATTGGTGAAGTCGAGTGGGGAAGATCATGGTGCGGTGACAAAAGAGTGGTGAATGGCAATGTTTGTGGCTCCTCTCTTCTTCTTCTCATCATCACTTGAGTCACTATCATTTGACTCCCTCTTCACCAAGATGAGCTTCACCTCTCTTGCTTGCTTTGTTCTTCTTGTCTTCATCCTTGTCGTGCTTGTACTTCTTCTCATTTGAACAATCGGCTATGAAGTGACCGGTTTGGTCACAACCATAGCAAAACCTCTTCTTGTTCCTTCTCTTCCATCACCGTAAGTCTTCCAGTTGCTCCTCTTTCTTTATAAACTTTCTAAAGTTTCTAATGATGAGTGCAACTTCTTCATCGGACTCTTCTTCTTCACACTTGAGGAATCATCCTTCACTTTCTTCTTCTTCTCTTGACTAGAAGATTTGCCTTCATGAGCTTGAGTTGCCTTTAGGGTTGCATTCTTGTTGTATCCCATTGCATTAGGATTTTGATCGTGAGCATTGATTGCATCTTCATCTAGACACTCATGATGCTTGAGCTTTGAAAGAATTTCTTGGGGTGTCATCTCATCATAACTGAGCCTTTCCATGACCACGGACGCTAGCATGTTATTCTTGGCTCTATAAGTTCCCAACATCTTTCTAGCAACCTTGTTGTCATCCCATTCGGTGCTTCCCAGGAGCTCTTATGCGGTTGACCAATGCCATAAGCCTATCAAACATGGATTGTACTGTTTCATTTTGCAAGAATACGAATCTTTCTAATTCACCATGAAGTAACTCAATATTGTCTTTTCTCACACTCTTATCTCCTTCAAATGACACTTTCAAAGTATCCTAAATTTGCTTTGCACTTTCCATTCCATTTACCTTTCTAAACTCATTCAGAATTAGGCTTGACACGAGTAATGCTACGGCTTGTGCATTTTGATGGAGATTGTGCACTTCTTCCGGAGTTATCTCTCTATCTTCATCGGTAGGAATCATCACACCAACATTCACAACTTCCCAAAGTCTTGCGGCAATGAGATGCATCTTCGTCTTGTAGGACCAATCGGTATATCTTGTTCCATCAAAGTGAGGTGGCTTGCCAATGTTGACAGAAAGGGTATGTAGAGGTGAACCTTTGATGAGTTGTCCATAGTCAAAGTTCTTGTTTGAATATATTCCCTTTCCATGAGCATGCTCATCGGCTTTAATATCACTAACGACATCTTGGTTTGCTTCATTCTTGCCACTAGTTGCATCATTCTTGCCACTTATTGCATCATCAACCTTCTTGCTCAATTCTTTCTTCATCTTGCTCATCTCATCTTGAATCTTTTTCATTTTATCTTGGAAGAACTTGACTTGAGCAGCCATCAACTCTTCAAATTATCTTTTGGCCATCTCGATGGCGTCGGCTTGCATCTTATCGGTTTTTCGACATTGTTTCTTCTCACGTGCGTGTGGTTGCTAAAAGAAGACATTGCTTTGATACCAATTGAAAGGATCTAAACAATGCCTAGAGGGAGGGTGAATAGGTGTATCTAAAAATTTCTACATAATCTCAAATCAAATGTCGGTGATAGTCGGAAGTCCTGATAGTTTGGGCGGAAACTTCCAAAGACTAAGTTCCAACGCAAAGCAATTGGGAGTTTCGACACCTACGAGAATAGCACTACAAGTGCTAAAACGAACTTTGAGTGAAAGATATCTTACAACCCCACTCCCAAGTGGTAAGATGAAGTGTTGGGGTTGCTTCTTTGGCCTTGAAGGTCACCACTTAGTAGATCAAGTCCAAAACCTAAGAGGAGAGTAGGGAAGGAAGACAAACCAACAAGAACAAATCGGATAGCACAAATCACAACAACAAGCACACGGGACACAAGAATTTATTCTGAGGTTCGGCAACCCCACATAGGAGCTCCTATGTCCTCGTTGTTGAGGTGACCACAAAGGTCGAAGTCTCTTCCACCTCCTTGCCTCTCTCAAAGCAACCACAAAGGTTACTTGAGCTTTCCACTAAGAAATCAAGGGCAATACAAACTTCCCAAGGCTCTTTCACAAGATGGAAGCTCTTGAACGATGCCTAGCCAGCTAGGGTTCCAAGAACCCAAGAGTAATAGACGCAAATCCAATCGGCTTGACGAAGAAATCAAGTGCTCAAGCTAGTCAAAGTGATTCTCTCACTCAATCAACTCTCCTTTCACTCAAAACCCTAAGGGAATCGAAGATTAGAGCAAAGAGGAGAGGAGATGGGTGCCTTGAATGCTTGGGAGCTATTTTGTACGAAGGTTGGTGAGTAATGAATGTGTTAGTTAGAAGAGAGGAGAGAGCTATTTATACTCAAAGGCAAATCCAAGCATTTAGATTTGAGTCGAAAGTTCCGACATAGATCTCCAGAACTTCCGGCTCAATGCAAACACTGTTCACATAGACAGTCCACTGGGTTTGCTCGCATATCATCGGAACTCCCGACGGTCGCCGGGACTTTCGGCTTCCACCGGGATTCTCGACAGAGATGACGAGCCAGGCGACTAAGTCCCAAGGCGTCGGGACTTTCGACACCCGGAACTCCCGACTCCCGTCGGGACTTCTGACGGGCGAAGATGCGTAGGCAGCTAAGTCGTGAAGTGTCGGGACTTCTAGAGGGAGCGGAACTTTTGGTATCCAGAGCTCCCGACTCCCATCGGGACTTCCGACGGGCGAAGATGCGCAGACGGGCTACGGCTAAGTCAACAAGCATCGGGACTTTCGGCACCAAACGTCAGGACTTCCGACAGCCGGAACTCCCGACTCATGACGGAACTTCCGACTACCAAAAGTCCATAAACTATGTCCAAGTGTTCGTGAGGTGATTTTGTCTCTCTTTTGATTTTACTTTTATGCTTGAGCACTCTATCTTCCTCGCACCACCTAAATTTGCATACCTCTTTATAGTATCGACATATCTAAACCCAAAACAAAATAAAAAGGCTTTTGAGAATGCTTTGGGTTAGTCCGCTTTTGCACTTGAAGAATTGAGGGATACCATTTCATCTTAGATCAACTCTTTTAAAACTTTCAAGGGACTACAGCTGCAATATATCTCATTAAGATCTCATTAGTTCCTAATTTGGATGTCATCAATACACCAAAACCCACATAGGGGGCAAATGCACTTTCAAATACAATAGTACCTGATGTTAGTGGTTGCAACATCATAAGGAAGGGCATTTTGTTTGCTACCATGGATCACTTGAAATCATGGTTGCAAGAGTACTCCATTGATCACAAACATCTATATAGGGCCATCAATTCATGCAGGGACTCTAGGTACACTGTTGCTTGTGAAGAACAAAATTGTGGGTGGAGAGTATGCGCTAGGAAAATGAAGGCAGGCACATGGAAGATTACTTTAGTGAAGCAACCACATGTTTGCGCCACGGCTTGAGGTAGAAGAAAAACCATTTGCGGCTAAATTCTAGGTTCATCATAAGACAATTATGCGTCATGGTGAAGCATTTGCCAACCATTACAAATGTCCGCATTGGTTGAGATCATCTTCCTACGCTATAATTACTACGTCAAGTATGGGAAAGCATGGAGGGTAAAGCAACGTGCACTTGAACTTATCTTTGGAGATTGGGAACAAGCGTATGAGCGTCTTCCCCAATGTTGAATGCAATGAAAGCTATAAATCCTAGGATGCACTTTGAGTATTTGCCTAAGGAGGGTGAAACGAGGAATGGGGGGCAAGTTTTTGGTAGGGCATTCTGGGCTTTTGGCCAGAGCATTGAAGCATTCAAGCATTGTAGGCCCATCGTCTCAATTGATGGCACGTTTCTCACAAGAAAATTTGAAGGCACAATGCTTATATGTATTGGAACTGATTCAGAAGACCAACTTGTCCCATTGTCTTTTGGTATTGTTTGGAAGGAAGACACGGATAGCTAGTGTTGGTTCCTCAGACTAGTAAGACAAGTGGTTATTGGGCCAGGGCATGATGTTTGTGTAATATCAAATAGGCATGCTGGCATTCTAAATGCTGTAGAAGAAGACATGCTCCGTTATGGCCAAATACATCACCGGTGGTGCACGAGACACCTTGCTCATAATCTTATAAGGCGTGATGGCACAAAGGACAACTTCAAGTTATTTGAGGAGGTTTGTTGGTAGCTTGAGGTTAAGTTATTTAATGAGAAGCTAGACGCCCTGAAGTTAGCCACAAATGCTAGTGGAAGATAGTTCCTCGCTGACTTGATGCCGTCCAAGGAGAAGTGGACCCTTGCATACGACACCAAAGGTTGGAGATGGGGCTTCATGACTAGTAACATGGCAGAGATGTTCAATAGTCTTCTTAGAGGGTGCCAGGGTCTTCTCGTGACTGCTATTGCCTCGTTCACGTTCTACAGGTTGAATGTTTGGTTTGTTGCGAGGAAAAAACATGCGAGATCTCTTTGGATAGCCAACAAACCATGGCCACCGTTAGTATCTCAACAACTCTCTTGGTCAAAGAAGAAGCCTAAAACACAAAAGGGGGCATGTTTTGATCCTTTGAACAACGCATATGAGATTCTAGATAGCGGTGGAACTAACATCTGTGGTGAAGACCGTGGTGCTGCAAAGCATAAAGTAATAATCAATGAGAACAAATGTTCCTGTGGAAAACCAACCATATACCATAGGCCTTGCTCCCACATGATTACGGCTTGTCGGATTAGACGTGTTGATGCTGAGGTCCCTCCCCGTTTGGCAGCTGAGTTCTCATTGAGAAACCTTATGAGCACTTGAAATCCTCAGTTTGAGCCATTTCTAGACGAAGACCAATGGCCGCCAGTATGATGGCCCAAGTAGTATGTAATGATCTTGGCTTGCTTTAGAAGAGTAGAGGACCTGTGGAGGCGAAAGTGGTTCAAGATGGACATGGACTGAGCCGCCAAAGAAAGATCAACCACGAGTAAGGTCGGGACACATTTTGTAGAGGACACTCAATGTAGTCATTGCTCAAAGTTCCATAAGCTGGGCCACAATAGAAGAAAATGTCCTAAATTAATTAGAGAATAGGTATCCAATGCATTTGTTTGCTTAGTAGTTATTATATTGTTATTACTTATTTTCTTACCATTGTTTCATAATTTTTGTCATCAACACTAATGCATTATGACTTGTTAACATGCAGGATGGACCAGTTCCCCCTACTTGATCCAAGGTACGATGAGAAGCACCGGGCTTGAATGATAGAGTAAGGAGAGGTAAACTTCAATTGCCTCCATTTATGTGAATTCAACAAATGTAATACTTACTGTTTATTCTATTTGTTGTGAAGGAGTTGAACGCCTTGAGGCCAATGACACATGAGTCTGCTACGACCATGATCTATGACGAGCGCTACATGCCCCTCCCCAAGCGTGCAAGGGGCTTGCTACCGCTGCTCGTGTCTATCGTCAGGGTGCCACCTTTTCAACTCAATGGCTGATAGCGATGATTGATAGGACTTGGCCTTTGACTCAAGTGGCACTTATGGCGTTAATCGACCACACACGGAAATGGACCAAGTCTAGGAATGGATTACTTTTGGACTGGGCCTACTTGGGAAGATGACGTATGTGAATCCATTAAAGTAGTGTTAGAAAAGTTATTTATTCATCAATCTTTTGTTGACTACCTAGTTGGGACTGAACAGGCTATTATAAACATGCAGGTGAGTGTGTACTAAAGGATACATGGACAAGGGGAGCAGCCGATGGCAGGAGGAAGAGGGCACAGTTGCTTTCTAAATTTTGAACAATTGGGCTTCTTCTTCTTGGAAGTACCTATAAGTGGGTGCAAGTTTTGTATTACTGTTCCATATATGCACCCAATTAGACTTAGAGGACTGATGTCATTTGCACAAATTTGGTAATGACCACTGATTAACTGCTGTAATGGGCAACTATAAACAAGAAGAGTGAATATGTAACACTTCTTATAGCAGCTGATCATGTGGCTCCTAGGGGGCTACAAGTTTTGTAGTTGTGCCCACTACTTCCATTGGTAAGTTGTAAGCTGAGTATTTTAGTAGTATGTTGGATGGCATGGAATGTTGTATGCAACTCTATGTGTCGTGTGTTGTAAAGGACACAGTAATGGAACATCCGTTACGCATTATGTTGTAAATTGTAGTAACTCATGCGTTCAAATGATGCCGATAGTGAGCGGCGAAACCTAACTAAACTTTTTTATTTTGTTGACACTACTAGGCTCGGCGTGAGATACATCAACGCTTAACCACATACCTCGGCATTAGGTATATTAACGCCAGATATAAAGCACATTGTCTGGTCCTTCTCGAGTAAATGGTGCCCATGGCGCCACCATGCATGGCCTCGACGTCAGATCACAACACGCCGAGCCAAGAACTCAAGCGTCACATCGAATTACGCCGAGTCATGACCTCGGCATTATGTTTTTAACACGGATGTCCGCACTTAGGCCGATACTTACTAGAATTGTAGAGCTCATGGCGCCAACGCCTTTCTACCTCGGCGATGGCGTTATCACACGCCGAACCGCGGCGTTTCCCTATGTGATGTTTACATTACGAGCCAAACCTTACCAATGACTAGCCTCGGTGCGCAACAAGTAAGCGCCACGCAACCAATTTATGCTTCGGCATGCGTCGACTCAACGCCTAGTCATGCGAACTCTAACAAATGAGGCGACTAGGACCTACCTCGGCACGGAAGAGCTAAGTTACCGTCCTTTTTATGGTCGGGCATGTGCCGACTCAACGTCGAGCCACCCGACCATTTTTTCATCCAATTTGATATTGCTATTGAAAATGTAAGGCTTTGCTTACTTAGCAAAAATAGTAGGTACATGGTCTTCCACTACGATAGGGATTTTTTGGGATTGTTTAAGCAATTCTTGTAATCGTAGACCCCTTGCCAATTGATTCTGATTTGTTTCATGCAGACCAGAGGCGAATTGTTACTTCAAGCTCAACCACCAATGTTCAAATCAAGGATACAATGTACAACATATGTAATGGCATGTGAAAACCTAACATGCCGTAGGGAATTCAAACAAACAAATATTACATCGAAAGAAACTATGAGAATTGCAATGGCATGTGACGACCTATGCATGCTGAGGGCGAGGAGGTCGTAGACTAAACGTAACATGCCTTAGGAAATTTAAACTAAACATAGCCTATAGGAAATCACCACTGATAACGACAAACATAGTTTACTCCTAGTAATGCTCCCACATCACAAAAAGAGTTGAACCTTCTCCGCAGTATCCTCCAGTACTCGATGTAGGTGGCGGTGGCGGTGAGGGAGGAGAGCCTTTCTTCTTGTGATTAGGGAACTGACAATATGGATCAGTGCAAAGGTTCTCTCAGATCATTGTCATGTTGTTCTCGCCTCTACTTGTCCCTCGGTACCGCCTCCCAACTTCCCTTTCTAGATCAAAGATGTGTTCGTGAAGGTAGTTGATGTATTGTTGATGGGGATAAATAGGAGCAGGATCTACCCATCTAGTGAAGCCACGGTTCCCTTACTAATGTAATTCTCAAAAGCAGATCAAAAGTTTTCTATAAGTATTGATAAAACAAGGTAAATATTTCAAAAAGATATAGGACATAAGTAACTTCTTCTCCACGAAATCTTGCATGGGCCACCTCCTCGTGGCATGGTCCTCGCCATATCCAATCCTTCATGTATAAAATATAACCATTAGCAACGTGATTATATTATATTTAAAAGGCATAAACGAAAATAACAAGGCTTTCAAACACTCATCGCCACACAATGCAACAACATGGTCGTTCAAGACTGTGATCTGTATTTCTTTGTCTCCTCCTTGCGCCCTTCCTTGCCCTCTCCTCCTCTAACGCCTTTTGTCTCTCTAACCCCCATTTATCAAGCCTAACACCGATCGGGTTACAAAAACCGCGCTGTCTAGCAAACTCACGCATGTCATTCTTCCGTTGTTTAACGAAGAGGTCAACGTCTCATGGTCCATATCCCATCTTCTCGTGCAATTACCCGCCTCCCTTCAATTCATCCAAGAACTTAGCTTGACCATCATAAGATTTTCACTTGCATTTACTAGTGCTCTGCTCAAACGAAAAATTAGATCATAAGTCTTTGCAAAAGATAAAAATATGATTTCATGTTTTCCTAACAATAACCAACCTCATCATAGTCAACCATATTGCCGCACCAATAGCCTATTCTAAGCTCAAGGGACTAGACCGTAATTGGCTTTAACACCACATTTGCACATAACATGAGGTGCTTTGAAAATTACTCTTTCTTTCTTCTTTTCCTTTGCCTTTGGCAGCTTCGGCCATTGATTCTTAGGACCGTAGAGCCACTCCTTGAAATAACATTTCAGAAATCCAAAGCGCTAAAAGAGAATAGATTAGTACACGCACATAGAGATAAATATTTAAATGAGATACACTTTTCACTTACTTTCGTGCTTGTTGGGACACACGAACTCCAACGTATTCTTAGGGTTTATCACAGCTCGATCTCCACATTCGCACAGAGGAGGTTCCTCGAGTCGTCTAACTACGGCTAGGTGCTTCTCCTTAGCCATGGATGCCTCTCTCGCCACCAATCGTCGAAAAGGAGGTACCTTGAGTCAAACTTGTCTGCACTGGCCGATTCACGGGGGAAGCATCTCTCATATAGTCCTACAAAACAAGATTCAGCGTGGGCCGTGTGCTTCATAGGCCGAGTCATTTCTGAGTAGCGTGTCCCGTGGGCATCATGGGCCAAGTGGCCCAAATGCCAGTGGATAGGAGGTCCCTTCCCCAGTGGCTAACGGCCGAGGCGCCGGCGGGTGCTCCGTGCTCGGAACACGGAAGGAAGCGCGCGGCCGGGCGCACCACGCCGGCGGTGGCACGGAGGAGAGGCCGAAAGTTGCTGGCTCAAGGTAAGCGGCTACCGCTCCCCTTTTCTCCCCACCCTTCCCCCGTGTAGCGCGAGAGCAACCTTGTCGAAACTCGCCGCCGCAGCCACAGCCCCACTAGTCCGCATCCTCCGTTTGAATTCACATTATACAGTCCCTCTCCCTGTACATGCACACTCACCGCTTCCTTGCTGCTCACCATGGCTAAATAAGGCTACTACTCCATGACTCCAAGCCAGGACCATTGCCTCTCGACTGAGTCCTACCTAGGTGTTTGATGAAATGCCTGCAGGAGCTTCAAACGGTGTCCAGCTGCATTTTCATCTCAACTAATCACGTAGCCTAACCTGAAATTTCGTCTACGTCTTTCACAGGTACCCCTCCTCTATCATGTCCGGCGAGATGAGGCCACAGCAGCTGGGGGCGACGCGGCGGGCCATCTGGAGGACCTGGCCTGTCCTGTGCTCGCAGTCACAGCACAGGCTTACCTCATCTTTCCACGCCACGAACAAGATCGCCGCCTCCTCCGCCACCACCAACTCATCAAAAGAAGAAGAAGAAGGACACGGTCATCGTCATCTCGGGTCCTACTGGTGCTGGAAAGAGCAGGCTGGCGCTGGAGGTGGCCAGGAGGCTTGAGGAGATCATCAGCGCGGACTCTGTGCAAATCTACCGTGTGGTTTTGACGTTGGCTCTGCCAAACCGTCCGCGGGCGGAGATGAGCCTAGTGCCGCATCACTTGATCGACATACTAGACACGTCCGACGATTACTCGGCTGGAGCCTTCTTCCGCGATGCCCGGAGGGCGACGCAGGATGTTCTTGACAGGGGCTGCGTGCCCGTTGTTACAGGAGGGACTGGGCTGTACCTGAGATGGTACATCTATGGCAAGCCGGAAGTTCCACAGTCATCCATGGACACCACTTTGGCTGTGTGGTCTGAGCTCGCTGATTTTCGGGAGACCGGCCAGTGGGAGGAAGCAGTAGAGCTGGTGGTGCAGGCTGGTGACCCCAAAGCTCGCGACTTGTCTGTCAATAACTGTAACAGATTGAGCCGCAGCCTTGAGATTGTCAGGTCATCAGGCTCCCCTCCTTCTGCCTTCGCCTTACCGTACGATGCATTCTGTGAACAGCATGACACCGACCTAACTGAGGCCCCCTCCACTGCTGGGAGCTGTGAGGCCAGGGAGCTGGATTATGACTTCTTCTGTATTTTCCTCGCAAGTCCACGCATTGAACTGTACCGGTCAATTGATCTGAGGTGTGAGGAAATGCTGGCTGCCACAGGCGGCTTACTTTCGGAAGCCTCATGGCTTCTTGATATTGGTTTGCAGCCACGTATGAACTCTGCAACTAGTGCCATTGGTTACAAGCAAGCCATGGAGTACCTGCTGCACTGTAGGCAGAACGGAGGTGAAAGCACCCCGCAAGAGTTCCTTGACTTTCTCGCCAAGTTTCAGAGGACATCTAGGAACTTTGCAAAGAGGCAACTTACCTGGTTCCGCAATGAGAAGATTTACCACTGGGTCGATGGCTTGCAACCATTTGAGGCGCTTTGTTCAATTTGTCTGTGATGCTTACCATGGCTGCAGTGCAAGGATGGTCCCTCAATCACTTGAAGTGAAAAGGGAAAGTTATGCACAAAAGCCGTGATCTCAAAACCTATCGCCGGTGAACAGGGTGTTTTCTTGGGATGATGACTGCTCTCACGTTTTGAATTGGATCAGGAGAACACAGGGTAAATGAAATCTTGCTCTACTCTCTTATCATGTTTTTCCAAACGTGGAAATTGTCTAGCTTTTTGGTGTTGACCAATTAGGACAGGAGTTTCTTAGATCAATACACAAATAACATGGGAATTTAGTTTGTTTTGGTTCTGTTTTCTATTGTAGTGAAAATGCCTTTTCAAAGTGCCACAATGGAATGAAAAGTCAGGTTTCTTCTTTGCCATCTCCTTTTTTTGAACTTTGTGAGAAGCTTGGTTCCTGTTTTCTTGAGGCAGGTTTCTTCTTTGGCATCTTCCTCTTTGAGATTGCGTAAATGATAGTAACTGATTTTGTTATTTCTTAATCTTGAAGTGTGATTCATGCTGAATTAAGCTGAGATGTGTTGAGGACCATACTTCCATGTGAACTGTACCATAAACGCTCAGTCTTTGTGATTTTGCAGTAGTGCATTGCAACTATATTTATGTTGTTTGCCAGGGGTATTATTTGCTGTCAACCTATGATGTTGGCTCTCCAGTCTGCCAATGTCTGGTATACTGGTTAAGCAGTCTAAGACAGTACAAGTTTGGTTGTTTGGTCTGTACTGGTTACAGAAGAAATGCAGCGCCAAATTAATCAGGTATATTTTCTTGCACTCCTATCTTTTGCCTGCCAAATGTCATTTGCAACATTTGAACAGAAAGGTTGTTTTCCATCAGCTAGTAGAAGGAACCAGGTTGGTTGAGCCATCAATTTGAGTATGTTTGATATTTTATGCACATAACACTATTGAGAAACCTAACACATTACCAGCCAATTTACCATTTTCCGGCTTGCACTTGATTTAGTGTTCTGATCTGTAGTGGCACAACTAATTAATTAGGTGAAACAACCTTTCTTATATCTACAACATGTAGAAAGTGTGGCCTTTGTATGTGCTGTACATTGGCAACAAATGGTAGTTATGTTTGTAGTACCTTTTTAGAACGTTGCAGTTTTCTGTTTCAAAGGCCGATACACCTTTCCGCATAGCAACGTTGATAACAGTTACTTTTGAATTTATATTTAATTCGAGTCATAGTTTTCTTTGAATCAAAAGTGTACCAGAAGATGCTGTGCAGATAGTCAACTGGACAACCGTGTGTCGGTTGTGAATGGTAAATTGCAGCCGGCTACAGGTTGCTGCGAAGTCTGAAAACTTATTGGATACTGAATAAAATATAATAACAGTGTTTAGCATGAATGGAAGTCAACGGCTCGTACAAAATGATGTATGAAGTCTTTTTTGTCTAGCTCTTTTGTTTTCATATCACTGACTCCATAATGGGCTTCAGCGTCTTTTTTTTAATAAAGAAGGAAAAAAAACTATTGCTGTGGCTTATGATTGCAGGAATGTGATGAATGGTTTGGTAGATCTGGAATGGCATAAGTTTGACAATGGTGTGCCTGTGGCTGCATCTGCACCTAACTAGTGAAGAAATCTGCCGCTTTCAGTTTTGGTGGAGATAGTGGTAGGGTACCACAATCTTATTCAGTTGTGTAAAAGGCATGTCAGCCATTGGGGTTTAGGGTTGAAATTGCATGCATGAAAGGGACCGTGTCTGAATCATATTCCCCTGAACTGAACTTGATGGTGGAGCCTAGATAGATATTATAGCATGATAAAGCAGTGTGATAGTATAATAATTCCCACAGTTAGTGTGCGAAGTTGCCAACCCAGCCTTGATGGAAAGAAAAGAAAAGGAAAGGAAAGCACAGGAGGTGACTATGCATCTTTTGTTTTGGTTTCAGAAAGGAGGATGGGGATTCAGGATTCTGCATGGTAGTATGGTACTGGAGCAAACGAAGAAAGAAGCACTTTGAGGCAGAAGCATATATATATATATACTCATTTTATTACATGCACATAGTACTAGTTCATTATTGCATCTCCTATACTTTAGTAACAGCTAACAGGGCTGCATGCCTGTATCTGCAATTCTGCGTGCATTATGAGGACAGGTAATGAAGAGAACCTGTCTGTATATACAAAGGAATGAACCTCCCTTCCAGGAAGCTGCTCATATGCATATCCCAATAATTAACCGCATAGACAGTGACACCTTTTTTTTTGTTGCTTCTTTCTTTTTTGTCCCCTTGTTTTCCTACTAGAATAAACCAGAGAACCACAGATGTGTTGTTTGTTGGCAAGGCAAGGAGTTGGCCATGCATGAACATGCAAGTGGAGGCAGGTAAGTTTGACTGCACCCTGCAGGTAGGAGTTGTGACTTGTGAGGAGGAGGAATTAATCAAAGGGAAGGCAGGCCGCGTGTTATATTTGGTGGTCAAGCTCCCAAGGCAAGAGCGAGTCTTCTGTCTGGGAGGGACAGTGCAGCGGTGCATTATATTACCCTTTCATCTGTACTACAATATAATACTGTACTGTACACTTAGTTCGTCAAAGATGGTGCCTAGCTTACCTAACCTGACTTAGTTGTGGTCAGGCTCTTTTTTTCCCTCTTTGTGAAGTAAAGAGCCGGCAGGAGGTCAGCCTGGCCAGCCGATATATATGTATGTATATATATATGTCGACATGAACTAAAGAGAATAAATAAACACATGCAGTTCATAAAGTGGGCGTCAGATTGATCCCTAGTTTCTAATATGAAAATACGTAGAATGAGCAAATGGTTTCTTTTTTTTTCATTTCCAATTCAGCAGCTGTATTCCTAACCCATATAAAAAAACAATCCATTGTGCATTTTTGCAACAGTAAATACAGACGGTTGTTGAACTTGTCTCGTTATGTTATTTAGGTCCCTAAACTTTTAAAATGAATGTTTATATGTTTGAACTTGTCTTCGTGTGTCATCTAAGTTGCAGGGTTTTTGGATTTGTCTCGCTACGTCATCTAGGTCCTTGAGGTTGTCATAGTGTGTCATCTAGGTCTAAAAAGATCTGATCTACTTCGCGTCACGATGCCACATGCCATAGTGGTTGGATCTCCACCTTATTCTTGACCGGGGAAGGAACTTAATACTAAGTGCGTGTTTGGTTCACTATTCACCTCCTAAATCTAGTCTCATTTAGTCATTTTTTACCAAACACTTTGACTAAATAGAACTAAATGGTCTTTAGCCAACTAGTCACCTAAAGATCGCTAAAGATGACTAAAAGCAATAGTTCGTCTACCTTGTCCGCCTAAAGAGCACTAGCTTTAGCTTGTCGCCATCACTACTTATGATGACGTGGCTGTTGATGTGCAGAATGACGAAGGCATGGGACGGGGATGGCGAGTTGACGTTGTTACTGTGACCCACGCTAGATTGGAATGTGGAGAGAGCTGGAGAGCTTGAAGATGCAGTTAGAAGAGACAAGAAGAGCCGAAGAGGCGGAGAGCATTTATAGGGAGCCGGCTGGTTGGAGCTTAAAAGCTACAATGAAGCAAATTTAAGGACCGCCGGTACATTTTACTTTTTTTTTTTTTTTTTTTCTCTTTGCCATTTTTAAGTACCAGAGGTATAGATTTACGGACCACTAATCAGAATCCACTCAAGAGTCAAGGTTGACCACAGACAGCGCGGCGGCGAAGGCAGGAGGCGCGGTGGGGTGGTGGGGTCGGGCCGTCGGTGGAACAAAGTGTAAGCACTATAACCACGTGGCTATTATATAATAAGCTCAGGATTTCAGGAACCGCGCGTACTATGGTATGGAAGGGCTGGTTTAGATTGCAAGTTTTTTCACTTTCTCTCCATCACATTAAATTTTTGGACACATGTATGGAGTATTAAATGTAGATATAAAAATAACTAATTATACAGTTTGATTGTAAATTACGAGACGAATCTTTTGAGCCTAGTTAGGCCATAATTGAACAATAATTATCAAATACAAATAAAAATGCTACAGTGCTAAATACTAATTCCTAACCCAATCTAACCAAGGCGGAAGAAATGAGAAACAAAAGAGAGAGAGAAGGAGCGAATGGAGGCTTTGCTTGGTCGCCTTCTTCCAAGCCTTGCTTTTCCTTCCAAAAAAATTCCATTTCATTTCGGCTCCCCTCCTACACAAGAAAAGGCGCGCCTTTTCTCGTCTCCTCCTTCCACCGACGGCGACGCCTCACCTGCACCCAACCTTCATCCTCCTTCTCCTTCTCCTCCTCCACGCGGATTTTCCCATCCCAAAATCTCGCTCTGCTCAGCTCTGCTCTGCTCTGCGCGCCGAGATCTGCCTGCCCACCATCCAGCGCCGCCCCGCTCTGACTTAGTCGCGAGTCGCCATGGGGATCTCTCACCCTCTCTCCGACGAGTACGACGCCCTCCGCGGCGCCGTCCTCTCGCCGCAGACGACGCCTCCCTCGTCGCCGCTCGCCCACCGCCACCTCCTGGAGCACGAGGTTACTCGGATGGACACGCTCGCCGGCATCGCCATCAAGTACGGCGTCGAGGTATTCATCATTCATTCATCCACCGATTAGTCGCCTCCCCTTTCTATTTTTTTCTTTCATGATGGCTTTGGTTGCTGGTGGTGGTGGGTAAAAGCCTCTATACCCCGCCCGCGAGATGGAAGAGGTCTCGTGCTGTTCACCAAAACTTCAACTTTTCCTCATTTCTTGCTACACGCAAAGGAAGGGAATGATATCTCAAAAGAATCTCCGTTCCTCTGCTTCGTCTTCGTCTACTGGCAAGATCCAAAGAAACTTTACCGTGTTTGTAATGCTCATAGCTGACCTTCAGAGTGATGAATGATCTTCGCGTCATCTGTTTTAGTTTCTTATAAATCCGTAGTAAACTTAACGTTGACACCTGTTATATTACGTCAACAACTGATTTTTTTTTTCCCAGGGACTTGGTATTAACAGCGACACCAAGGGCTAAGCATTTACCTTTTATAGATTCTTTTATTTACAGCTTCTTTACTTCGCTTCTAAAATCCTGGTTTTTTCCGTACACTACACGTCTCTTTTTGTGAATTTAACATTATGAGCCTTTGAGTTGCTGTCTTATAGATCTACTACTTCTTTTATTACTTGTAGATATCTGACATTAAGAGGGCAAACAGTTTGGTCACTGACAGCCAGATGTTTGCACACAAAACGTTGCTCATACCTCTTCCAGGAATGCCCATGCCATCCTCTGTCAAACTGAATAGTTCTGGTCAAAGAACGAAAAGGTACATCTCCCCTCCCTCGTGTGTTTTTCCTACTCAATCTTCTACACCATGCCCAGAACCTCTTAATTAATTTAAATTTTGCTACTAGTTTTGAATTAGTTGCAGAGAAAGCATAACGTTTTTCCCCCCTTAGAACTCAGTGTTGACACTCAACTGTCTATTACCATATACTCAGCTTGCTCCCGGTTTATCTGCCATTGCTTAAGCTCCACCGATATCATTACAACTGCATTTTGAATCATTGTCAGTAGATGAAACATAAATACATATAATCCTCTGCAAAGACAAACATAAATGTGAAAAATCTTTGTGGTGACATCTTTATGAAAATTTTCAGTTGACAAGTGATACACTTGTGCACTTTGAACTTAACTTTTGTGGTTTCTGCAGAGCACGGCCTCCAAACCATCGTCAAAACAGAGATGCTCTTGATTCACTAGATTCATCCAAGTCTGGTCAGCAGGGGGCGTCACCTGCAATGAGCACCCTGCAGAGATACTATGGCCTGACATCTCAGAAAGGAAATACCATGGATCTCAGCACTGAAATGTCTACGTACCATAAGGGCGGCGGCTTCCAGATTAACCTCAGCGAAACATTGCTCAATCCTTCCACAGCCCCAGGCACGAAGGGTATCGACAGAAATTGGGATTTTGATGCCCCAGCTAATGGCTTTTCAGCAACGAACGCTGCCAACAGGGCCAATGGCAATGGGGCACCCAAACCAAAGCAAGACAGTTCGGTGCGGCGGCGACAGAAAGTGGAAGCGGAGCCTAACACAGCGGACGCCCAGGATGATTTTCTAGCAGATCCAATTAAGGCGATCAAGAGTCTGTTGCCACGGCCGATTTCCAGCATCCGTCTAAACATGGATACATGCAACCCAGATTCCAGCCAGAAGAGCAGCATGTCGTTTCTTAGCGGGTTCAAATCTGTGACTGTGAGGAAGTCGCCAAGCGCACCGAACTTTGCAGATGCAGAGAATGGGGTCTCTATGTGGTCAAGTTCGAAGTGGACCTTCAACCATGACTCCTTCACCCGACCGTTACTTGATGGCCTGCCCAAACCAGCGTCAGCTCGGAGGACCAAAACTGCGTTGGACTGAACTGAATGAAAGTCAGTAGAGTACTGCGTACAGGTTTGGGTGCCATGGTTGCTTGCTACACTGATCCAGCTTTGATGAATGATAATGATGAAGCGTGCCGCGACTAGTGGATAATGGGTGGCAATGGAAGAGGTGACTTGGCAGAGCATATGCTGGAACCGTGCCAGGGCGATGGTTACAATTCAGATCACGGTGTAAAAGTGTACATCACATTACTCAACCGTCAGTGCCAGGGAAGCGACGGCTTAGCTCCAGTATATGATCCATCCATCATTTTATTTATTTATTTTTCTTTTACCTTGCTCTGTCTGTAGCCCTGGTGTTTGCACAATCAGTTGACTTGTACTCCTACAAAACAGTAGGTACGCAGCAATACAATGGAGCCTAGCTAGATGTATTGTATACAGCATGCATGCATGTGTTGATGGAATGAATGTATCCCATCCCAGGCAGAGCTACACATTAATTAATACATAAGAGATATTTTTGCTTTTCATCAGTACGTTTGCTGTGTGATGGAGTGGATTTGGTTTCAGTTAGTCTCTGAATCAAATGAATGTTTTTCACTGATTTTCGTTATTATTGTACCATATGCCATGTCTGGTGAATGTGGACTTATATATGGCACGGTGCAGTAACATTGATGGTAGCACGGTGCTGATCTGATTGCAACGATCGACTATACCTGGTCATTTATTCTCTCTCTCTCTCTCTCTCTCTCTCTCTCTCTCTCTCTCTCTCTCTCTCTCTCTCTCTCTCTCTCTCTATATATATATATATATATATATATATATATATATATATATATATATATATTTGTTCATTCACACGGCCGGGAATTGAAATATGTACATGGACTGGATAATGGAGTAGATTGGTTATGTATGTACTCCATATATGTTATTTGCAGGATATTTGTTAATTTTAACCATCTGGCAAACGTCGGTGGGTATTATTTTATATTAATACACTCCAATATAAGAGAAACTAACAGAATTAAAAAAAAAACTCTCTCGTATATGTGTATATATACAAAAGATATAGAGAGGACAAAACGAAAATAAAGTAAAAGCAATCTGCGCAGCAACGATGACAACCATGGTGACAGCAGCCTTCCTCCTCGTCGCCATCGTGGTCCTCTCAGGCGGCGCCTCTACGTCTAGGACGGCGGCGGCGAGGCGGCATCATCACCACTACACCGACGACTACGAGGCGGTGTTCGAGCGGCAGGAGGCTGACCGTGTGGAGGCCCTGCCGGGGCAGCCGTCGGAGGTGGGGTTCCGGCACTTCTCCGGGTACGTAACGGTGAACCAGACGCACGGCCGCGCGCTCTTCTACTGGTTCCTGGAGGCCACCCACAACGTGCAAAAGAAACCGGTGGTGCTGTGGCTCAACGGCGGGCCCGGCTGCTCGTCGCTGGGCACCGGTGCAATCCAGGAGCTGGGACCCTTCCTGATCCAAAACCCTGGAACAAATCGCCATGAGCTCCGGCTCAACCCTGAATCATGGAACAGAGAGGCGAATCTGCTCTTCTTGGAATCCCCTGCCGGTGTTGGCTTCTCTTACACCAACACCACCTCGGATCTCCAAGAGTTTGGCGACGAGCTCACCGCCCATGACGCCTACACCTTCCTGGTGGAGTGGTTCAAGAGGTTCCCGCAGTTCAAGGGCCATGATTTCTACATCACCGGGGAGAGCTACGCAGGTAGTATACTAGTCCTCTAATCTATCTGGTTTCCATTGCTTTTGCTAGACTGCACACAATAATCTTAATCTGCATGCACAATACAATGTGTTTAATTTGTACGTGCAGGACACTACGTGCCCCAGCTCGCCGAGAAGATCTTGGAGATGAACAGGAAGGTCCACAAGAGCCGCCACATCTACCTCAGGGGATTCATGATCGGGAACGCCGCGATCGACGACGCCTCCGACGACCGCGGCATGGTGGAGTACGCCTGGGACCACGCCGTCATCTCCGACGAGCTCCACTCCGCCATCGCCACATACTGCGACTTCTCCAGGAACGACGCCGCTAGCGACTTCTCCAGCGACGCCGCGGCCAGCCAGCAGAGCGACGCCTGCGACCAAGCCATGGACGCCTTCTACGAAGCCTTCGACGACATCGACATCTACAGCCTCTACACCCCCGTCTGCACCAACTCATCGTCGTCGTCGTCGTTCTCCCGCAGGGGCGGCGGGGCGGCCGCCATGGCCAAGAACAAGCGTCGCCGCCGGCGCCGGCGGTACGTGTACGGAGACTACGACCCGTGCCTGGACCAGTACGCCATCTCCTACCTGAACCGCGGTGACGTGCAGAGGGCGCTGCACGCCAACGTGACGGGCAGCATCCCCTACAGCTGGGCGCCCTGCAGCGACGCGCTGTTCCAGCAATGGCAGGACTCGCCGGCGTCCACCCTGCCGGCGATCCGGAGGCTGGCCGACGCAGGGCTCCGCGTGTGGGTGTACAGCGGCGACACGGACGCACGCGTGCCCGTCACGTCCACACGCTACGCGCTGCGAAAGCTTGGGCTCGCCACCGTGGAGCCCTGGAGGGAGTGGTTCACCAGCGACCAGGTCGGCGGCTACACCGTCGCCTACCACAGCCTCACCTTCGTCACCGTCCGCGGCGCCGGCCACATGGTGCCCACCGTCAAGCCCGTCCAGGCGCGCCAACTGCTCGCGCATTTCCTCGCCGGCAAGGACCTGCCTCGCACGCCGCCGGCCATCCTCGCTGAGGATGATTCGTAGCGTAACAGACGTCCGATCGATCGAGTCGATTTGTTACAGTTATATACATTTATTTAGAGCACGTACGTACGGTTCTATAACATGCAATGCATGTATGTTTCTTCAGATTCATTTCTTTTTTATCTAGCAAAACGTGACCGTGCGCCTCTGGTTACAACGAAAACATACATCTTGTTCCGATCAAAAAAAAAACATACATCTTGCTGCACTTTCACCTAAACGACTTAAAGGCCTCGAGATTTATGTAACGGTCATGTCATCTATTTCATAATAAACTACATTTCGAGATGAGTCACTTACATCACTTTTATATTTTCAAACTCAACCCAAAAGAATTTATTTGTAGTCAAAGTTTAAAATACTTGGCTTAAGACGACTTTCTTTAGAAGCACGGAGGAAGTACAAGTATATACGTACACATGTACCTATGGTCAATCAGACAACACTTTGAGTTTGATGTTTGGATTCAACACATAGGTCCCGTTCGCTGGTCTGAAATTTGGCTGAAACTGTCTGAAAAACATTGTTCCGACTGAATTGTTGTAAGAGAAAAACACTGTTCCAGCTGAAAAAAGAAGCCGAACAAACTACTTTTAAGACGAGCGAATGAGGCCATAGGCTGCACCTCTGGCTGTATTTGGTGTTAGCTCATCTAGAGCATCTAGAAAGGCATCAGAGAAGAGGACGGTGAAGAATCTAAATAGAATATCATATTATTTTTAGTTTAGATTTTTTGTGCGTAATCTGAAGATGTATTTTGTTGAATTTTGATATAATTTTTCGTTTCCCTTAAAAAAGAAGCACACCGGGGTCATGAGCACAGATAAACAAAAGCACACATGTTTGTTTAGGCTGTCAGTGCTACCGTGCGGTGCCGTGCAATGCAAGGGCAATGCGATCGGGGACGGCGACGATGTCCAGGAGCCAACCACATGTAAAAAAAAAAAATCAAAAAGCAACCAACCAACTTATAAATAAACTAGAAGTATACCTCGCGCATTGCCGCGGGAATTACGAATTAGTGAATTGTGTGGTACGATGATGTGGACAACGAAATACTTATGTGTCTTGTTAACATGGACATAATAGTTGCATGTGCTAGTGAATTTTAATTGTATGTGATAGTGTATTTTCTAGTTAGACAGCTTACGTGTTCAGATAAATAGTTAGTGCGGTTTTGCTTTAGTATAAGATATAGAAATATATACATCTTTATATGTATGGTTGGAAGACGCATATACATACATACGGTGCCACGTTGCCACTTCTTACGTCACGTGCAGGTACGCGTAGCCGCCCCCACAAGCCACAAAGCAAAACGCGGCAAATCCAGCTGGCCGGCGGCCGGCGCCGTCGCTCCCCGATTTAATTTCCGCGTCCGTATACCGTATACCAAACGTTTCAGTCGCCCCCTTCATTTTCTCAGGATTTCATACAAACATACTGCAGACTTATTACCTATGGGCTGTTTGCCTGTTTGGCAGCAATCCTTAGAGCAATTTCTCCTTGAGAATCACTTTTCCTCATCTAAATAGTAAAATTCAGACGAGACTCACTTTTCAATTTATAATAATGACAGATGGAAACTAAAAAAACGTTTTTCACCTCCATATGTAATTCCCATTAAGAATCACTTTCCAAGTGCTATCCACCCTACTCCAATTCTCTACCTCCATAAGAGAATTACGGAATAAAGCTCTATCAAACAAACTCTTATAATTTTCACCGCAACCACTAGGACTCAAATGTTTACTATCTAGTGTCACTCCCATCTATGGAACGGCAAGCTTCCAAACAAACATAGAATTTCAATTTCTCCTTAATCACCACAAGTTCAAGTCCAAATTTGCTTCATTCAATCACCAAGGCCTACGAGCTAAGGGCACTACTAGCTGTTTGGTTCCCGTGCTTTGCTTGCCTCGATTTATGCGCCGCCAAGGAAAACCTCTCTGCCTTGAGAGGGCCAAAATAGCTTGCCCAGTCTGGCAAGTGTCTCGTGGCGCCCGGGCGTCTAGGCGAGGCAAGGTGAGCCTAACTATCGGAACGGCACCACGGATCCATTGGAGGTGGGGGTGGATGGATGCGAGCTCAACGGCGGCGGAGATGCGGAAGCAGGAAACCTAAGCGTTGGCGGCGGCGGCGTGGCTGCGGAGGTAAGGATGCAGGCGCTCGTATGAAACACGGAGGGCTAACCCTTTGATTTTATAGGGGCGACGGGTGCAAGGAAACCAACCGCCCGCCTAGATCTCCGCGCCTGCCACGACCTGTCACCACATCTCGTCGTGGGGCGTGCGCACGCAACCTATGGCCGTCCCCTTGGAAAACAGGCCGGACGTTTTGCCTCCCTGAACGGGCCACGACCCGTCACAGGTAAGAGGGATACAGAGCTGAAAACGCTCCTACGACCCGTCTAGGCCCAGGAGTTCGAAGGTTGACCCACCGACGGGTTCAACAACCACTCTGGCACCTTTAGAGTAAGGGGTGGAAAGGGATGGGCCTGCTAGCAGCCAGTACCCCGGCGCATGAGCGTCGCGGGTATCCCGGCCCATGTTCGAGTCTCGGGCAGATACGATCTATGGTTTTTCCTCGAAGAAAGACAGAGAGCCCTTGGGACCGGTCGAACGGACCCGAGAAATATATGGATTGACCGTTGAGAATCTGGAGTCGGTCACCAAGCTGACCCAAGCCAGCCCCCCGCGAATGGGATGCCGGGGCCCCACTCGGACTAGCCCGTTAACAGCTCACCGAGCACCATGATTCATCCATAGAGAAAAATCAAAGCACGGCTCAGCCCGTCCGTTTTTATCAAAAAAAAACGCTTGAGGGAAGACGATCGCAAAGACGAGCCGATCCTCGATCGGACCCCTGCTATGGGCGGGGGCTCGAGGAAAGTTGGACTCGTAAGGAGACCGAACGCGCGGTCGCAGAACGACAGACCCCCGTAGGGGTCGGAATCCGGAAAGACCTTTTTCGACCCACTAAATCTCACGGCTATACCCCCGAAGGGTCCGATCACGATGAAAGAGAATCGCCGTCCCTAGGACACACCGTGGGCGACAAAAGAAGGCCAAGGCCCTCAGAATCCTCCCGTTCGGAAAACCCTCCGAAGGAGTATTCTACTCCTCCGCATGCTCGGGGGCTACTGTCGGAGACCAATACTAGGGTACTCGAAGAGGAGGAGCTAATGGCCATCAACATTGATTCATCCGAGCAGTCAAGAGCGCGACTATAACTCCAACCGACCATAGATGCGCGGGCTCCGCCTCGCCCGACCCCAAGGTCGCGGGCTCCGTCTCGCCTGACCTCAAGGTCACGGGCTCCGTCTCGTCCGACCCTTTGGGTGCGGGCTCCGTGTCGCCTGATGGGGTCCCATACCGCCGCCAACCACTCCAGGGCCAGGCGTATGGGCCTGGATCAAAATCCTGACACCAGGGAAGAGACTAGCACGACTCGATGTAACCCGTGGCCAAGACGGGCCATATCTGAGGATTCACATCAAAAACAGCGTCGGACATACCAGTGTTGTTCTACCTAACCCTCGTACGAACGCTGACAGGCGCGTCTGTTCACCACAACGTCCTCTAGGACGAAATGGAGCGCCATGACCGGCAGATGACGCCTGTGCATGGCTCCAGTGACGGACAGGGCCACGACGTGGAGCCGCCCCTGTTGACATCTACAGGGTCGGCGGGGCCCGCATGAAGGAGAAGAAGGACCCGGTGGTCCTGGAAGCCTTCCTCTCTCTCGTTCTTCTCCTTTTCCTCCGCTGTAACCCGCGCTTTGCCTTAGCCTATAAAAGGAAAAGCAGGGCGCCCCATGAAAAGGGGGCCCGATCAAGCCAGATCCGCACGAGATCAGAACACGAGATAAACACACAAGAATACGACACGAACACACGGCTGAGCAGCGATCGAGCTCTTAGCACCCGTTCACTCATTCCACCAGAGACTTGGGATCATTTTCCTCTCGCATGTTTGTACCCCATACTACAAACTTTTAGTGCTAGTAACACGAGCAGCAGCGACGAACTGGACGTAGGGACTTTCTGTCCGAACCAGTATAAATCTCGTGTCTTCTAAGCACACCATCCGATCCAAACGCACAATACTAGAAATTTACTCGTCGGTGGTAACTCGAAACACCGACACTAGCTAAGCAAATCTTCCGAGCACGCCCTAAGTCTTCACAACTCAGGATGGGCGTTCGGTTCTCGGTTCGGTTTCTGTTCGGTTCTCTTGGTTATTTATGAAATTCGGTTCCTAAAAACGGGAACCGATCGGTTCCAAAAAATTTTAGGAACCGAACATTTCGGTTCTCGGTTATTTCGGTTCGGTTCTGGTTCTAACCGAACTAACCAATTTTTTCAGAAGACCTAAAGACAACAATAAATATGTGTTCTAAGGCAAATTTATGCAACACTGTGTTCATTTTTAATAATAATAATGTATAAGAAAATAATAGCAATATAGTAACACAAATATATAGCAGTTCAAATATAAAACACTACACATAAACCAAACATAATCCTACAAAATACAAGTAAGTAAAGTATAATTCATGTAATTCGGTTCTTTCGGTTAATTAGATTAACCGAGAGTAGGAACCGAATTTTCTTCGGTTATTTCGGTTCCTCAATATCAGGAACCAAATAAGGAACCGAATTTTTCGGTTCCGGTTCTTTCGGTTTCGGTTCCGATTCTTTCGGTTCGGTTTTCAGTTCTCGGTTAAATTTGCCCGGTGCTATTCACAACCACTGAGAGTTTGATTGGTTGTCCGTATTATTAGGCCGTGTATCTAGACTTTTTGGCACATTGTGTTTTGTCATCAGGTACGCCAGCTATCTTGAGCACAACGATCACATGTTGCCGATGAGTGCGTATATATGTGTTATGTGGTGTGGAGATATGTATAAGATGGTAATAACATGAACCGAAGAAGACAAAAAAAAAGGGATTAATATTAACCACACACGAAAGACTCGTGGTGACGTTGAAGCTCAAGCTAGCGTGTGGTGTGCAATGACAACACATGCGCAACAAGTAGCTAGATAGTAGCTTCAACGGCCTCCGCTGTCCATATATATTATATATGTATCTATCACTGGATGACTGGCCTTTAGCAGCAAGCCAACACATGGCACCTGACAGTTGACAGACACCAAGCAACAACGAGGGAAAGGGAAACCTGAAGAAGATCTTCTGGAAGAGGAGAGAGCTGGGCTGCTGACGAAAACGCAGTAAAGCAAGGGGTGTGTGTGGTGTGAACCCAAAATGGCGCGACACGACATCCCTGGGAAGTTTCCTTTCTCCTTCCTTGCTTCTCCAACTCGTTTTCCTTGGCCTTGCCTTGTTGCTGCTCTCCTCTCCTCTGTCTTCTTCTATTCCTCTTCTATAAATAAAAGGGCTCCGGCCGCTAGATTCGGTGCAGAGGGCAGGCAGACATCATCGAGTGGCGTGCAATTCAGCCAGAGGGGCAGCCGGCCGCTGGAACTGCGAAGCCGTCACAGGCTCAGGCTGTGTGTGCCACTCGATCCAACACCAATCAATCCATCCAGTCCCTCCAGAGGTTCGGAAGGGCCATGGCCGCCGCTAGGATCGCCGCCTGCACCGCCTCCTCCCGCACCGCCTTCGCGTTCGCCTTGGCGGACGAGCCCGCGCCGCCGGAGACGCTGGACGTGGTGCGCCGGCAGCGCCAGCTCCTGCGCCGCGCCGCCGCGCTCTGCCTCGACCCCATCGCCGAGGAGACAGACGGCGGCGTCGACTCTGCCCCTTCCGACGTCCCCTCTTTCGGCTGCCAGAGCCAGACCACCACCTCCGCACTGCCGGCGCGGCCCTGAGGATCTGAACTGAACCCTCTCAATAGTCAAGACAAGGCCTTTCCTTTCTTTTGGGATCCTCAACCTCAAGACGAAGCAGTGTACTAAAATTGAGCATGATGCCCAGAATTGCAGTACACGTATGACATGTGTCGATCGGGATGGATTAGTAGTAGCTTAGCTAGCTGAAAAGGACAAGGACGGCGAGCGAGCTCCTTTTAGTAGATGTAGATGCAAAGGACGGAGCTTCATTTTTGCCTCTTTGTTAACTGTTCTATTATTTACAGGTGTTGTTCATCATCTTGTAAATTATTAAATGTTCATTATTACCAAGTTATAATATTGGAGCTATAATAGAAAAAAGGTTGACCATGTAATGTTATTGTGTCAGATTTCTTTTCCACTTATAAGTATTTGCCTCTGCTATGTCTATGCATGTTCAGTTAATTGGCTACTAATCGCATCTGCTCTTGCACGAGAGTATACTTTAATCAATCATTAGCCACCTCGCCGCCGTAAAACACTCAGATGAGAGATGAGATGAGATGCCGTTTTTCCAGCGCCGAAGGCGGCTTCGGATGAATCCGCTTGCCGTGGCCCGTCTTCGTCTTCGTCTTCGTCTCGTCCCAGCCCAGGCACGCGAACGCGACCCCGAAATCCCCCCGAATCGAACTTTGCTCCGACCCCGGCTCCGATCTTCTCCCATCTTCCCATCTCGGTCTCCTCCCCCAATCAGCAATCATCCCCAGCTTAAACTTCTAACCCCGCCCAAAACCCTACACCGGAGGAGGGATGGTCAAGAAGGCCTCAACCACCGCTCCCGCAGACGCCGAGGCCGACGAGCGCCGCCGCCTCCGCTCGCTCGCCTTCTCCAACGGCCTGCTCCATCGAGGCGACCCGGCAGCGCCGCGGGCGCCGCTCGCGCCGTCGGGTGCCGTCACGCGCCTGCAGGGCCGCGACGTCGTGCGCCGGGGCGGCCAGCGGAAGAGCCGCTACCTCTTCTCCTTCCCTGGCCTCCTCGCGCCAGCAGCCTCGGGCGGCCGGATCGGGGAGCTCGCCGACCTCGGCACCAAGAACCCCGTGCTGTACCTCGAGTTCCCACAGGTAACGGGTCGGGTCGGGTTGGGTCGGGACTCGCCAAGCTTCCACCTTTCCAGTTCGGGGATTCAGGCCACCTGACCTGACCTGGAAATGTGATGAACATGTGAATCTTTTTCCCTTTCCGAGGAGGATGAGTGGTGGTTGCATTGCACCTGCAGGGAAGGATGAAGCTCTTCGGGACGCACGTTTACCCCAAGAACAAGTACCTCACGCTGCAGATGACCAGGTCAGCCAAGGGCGTCGTCTGTGAGGACGTCTTCGAGAGCCTGGTCAGTGTTGTCTGCATTACTTCAGCTCTCAGTTATGTGCAATTGCTCATTTCACGATCATCTTCAATTGCTGGATGCAGCTGTGCAAAACTCGCATCTTTTTACTGCCTAGATTAGATTTACATGTATAATTGTCAATTAATGCAATTCCTATGCTGCCAAATTCGCTTCAAGCCACTGAAATCTCACCAGATATGCTACCTGGTCATCGGAAATGCAGATTGTGTTTTCTGAAGCCTGCTGGGTTGGAACAAAGGAAGATAATCCGGAAGAGCTCAAGCTTGAGTTTCCAAAAGAATTCCAAAATGTTTGTGCTCTTTTCAAACCAGCCCATTTGTTGTCTTCTGCTTTCAGTTCTCTATGTGCCTATCATATATGCCTCTCCATTTTCAACTGATAGGATGGCACAGCAGCAGACTGTGATTTCAGAGGTGGTGCAGGTGCTGCCATCGATGAAGCAACTGGAAGCAAAGCTGGAAAGGAAATCGCAGAACCTCGTTCCCTGAAGTTTGCATCTGATGATGATGATGCTTCTGAGGGTTCAGATCATAAGGATGAGAATAACACACAGACTATGAGTGGAACACCAGTTAGACAGTCTGCTAGGAATGCAGGGAAAACCTTGAAAAGGTAAGACCCTTACACTCTCTTTGGCTGCTGACAGCTTCGTACGTTAATTGGTTTACTCATTGGCCTGTGAAGTCAAGTAATTAACAAACTCCTCCTTGCTGTTTTTATAGGTACACAGACTTATCTTCTGGAGGTGATTCGTCTGACAATGATGATGAAACTGCTGAGGTACCTGAGGACTTGGATGATACCATCTGAAATTTTACGTTTCTATATATAGGTTCAAGATTTTTAATGTCAAAATTTTGTCACACTGCGGCTTATTTTGCTGGCTATGCATAAAGGAGATGGAGAGTCCAGAAGTTAAGGATGAGAGTGAAAACGAAGACGTCAAACCTGCAGATTCTTCAACAGTGCGCCTCTCTAGTAAGAAGGAGCCTCTTGTTCAGGCTACTTTGTCTAGCATGTTAAAAAAGGCAGAAGAAAAAAAGGTGAGAGTGCGAAACCACCTAGATATGCATTCTTGCGAGGGAAGATTCACACTAGAGTTATTCATAGTTTCCCCTCTATCTGTCCATAGCTTTTTTTTAATAACTATATGTCCATAGCTTTAACCTAACTCGATTGCACTGAAGCAACACCACATTCTACAAGGATGTTTCCATGTTAAATGTGTCTATTTACATTTGTTGTCAAGAAATTGAACTCATTATCACATACTTATTCCTGTTTCAGAGATCTATAAAGAGTCCTAAAGGGTCCCCTGCAACCAAAGGTTCTGTGTTTTATCACCTCTCTATGTTCCTTATCAATAAATGCATTCTGAAAAGAAGCTTTTTTGAAAACTAAATTTGTAATTGCCACTTATCTTTAGGTGCTGCTGCTAAGAAGCAGCGAGCAAGTCCAATGGCAAAACAGCCAGCAGGGATCAAGAAGGGTAGGTTCACTGTTGTGACAAGCATCTTCTGTAGTAGACATCTACTGACATTAGTGTGCTAGCATTTGATGTAAGCATCCAAAGGCATTTTCTCAGTTTCACTTGGGAAGATGTGTGCTAGTACCAGTGTTTGCCTAAACGGCCGGCCGTTTAAACGGCCGGCCGTTTAAACGGCCAGTAAACGGTAAACGGTGGTAAACTGTTTTGTTTAGGGGGTAGACGGAAATTAAACGGTTGACCGTTAAACGGTCAAAAAACGGGGAAAACGGTCTAAACGGAACGGAGATAAACATCATTAAACGGGCTAAACAGCTGTTTAAACGGCTGTTTAGGCGAACACGAGGTAAATCAAGTTCAGTTTTGTATGGATAAATTTGTATACTTAAGTTTATTATATTTATAAATGTGTACACTTGATATGTTACATGCATAAATATGTATACTTGGTTCTTTTCACATGCATAAATATATATACATACCAAAATAATTGATTTTTACTCGGATAAATATGTATAAATGCTAGAATACTTGATTTTTTACATGCACATATATAATTATATGTATTTTTTTTTAAAGTACAAAACCGTTTAACTTCGTTTAAACACCGTGTAAACAGCCTAAACGTTAAACGAAGGGCGACCGTGTAAAGACCGTTTACCGTTTAGGAAAACATTGGCTAGTACAAGTGAAGACCTCTAGGGTTGTCGCGAGATAAGCTTTCAGTTTGATATATATAGGCTGGGGACACTAACCAGTGTGTTTTCTGAATGCAGCTAGCGGAACACGGGGAAAGAAGAAACCAAAGGTACCATTTAATGGAATTCTATGTTGCTTGCCCTTGGTAGATGAATTTCAAGTGTTGGTCATTGTTTGCTTTCTCTATATAAATGCATATTTGATTGAGGACCTTTGGCCATTTCATTGTGTTACAGGTGGAAGAAGATGAAATCGAAGAGCTCTCAAGTTCCTCCCAGGTTTATTGCTAGCTTGCATCAGCTGAACTGAACTTTGCATCATGTTATTTGTTACATGTAGCATTTTAGCAGCGAGTTTCCTTACAAGAAACTGTGCATTTCACTACATCACGTATACCTAATATTTTGAGCACAAAGGCTATGCATACTTACCTATGTAATTACAAATGGTACAGGATAATGCCGCAGATGATGATAGTGACGAGGACTGGGCCGAGTAATGCCCATGTAGATGAATCACATCTCATGCATGGCAGCATTTGGGTACAGAAGGATGGGTTGGCAAAGAATGCGTAATTGATGTGCAGTTGAACAGAAGGATGGATTGGGAGGATGGCACAGAAACTGCTGTTTTCATCGACTGATTGGTGTCTGATGACTGATATAGAATGTGGATACCCTGATCTGTTGTCAAGCTGAGTTTATGAAACGTTTGATTACATTAGTTAGTCAGTCTCTGACTTGTTTGTAGTAGGAACACACACATACACGACCAATTCGAGGTGGTGATGGGGTTGCACACCTGAACTAGCCATTCTCATTCATCTGTCTGTACACTGTTCCTTTGTGTGGCTGATTGATTCAGTGGCAAGAACACGAGAAATTAATTGTTTTTTGAAGGGTACATGAAAGATTAATGAATATGAAGCTGATGGATTAGGCAAATTACCATGACAATACTCGTAACATGTTTGTGACGAGTCACTTTAGTTGCACTGCATTAGTTGAAGTCGCTGAAAAGAGGACGCGAAAGCAAATATTCGAGAACAGTTTATTTTTGCAAGGGTAAATCTGGAGATAAGACCAGAATAAGGCAAACACCAATTCAAACTCCGTTTCAATGTTAATCAACTACTTTAGTATGTCACAAATAATTGACAGACAATTGACATGTTCTGGACAAGACCTGTAAAAAAAATTGAACTTTGATTATAGTCAAAACTTTAGAACTTCTTTTGAAAATGAATTATAAACTATAAATAATTTAACGTGAAACGTAAGAAATAAAGTCAAATATGTCTGGAAAATCACTTCTAGTATTTTTCAAACTTTAACATATCCATAATTATATTCTGATAGAACATGGTCAATAGCAGCTCAAACAGTACAAAAATGAAAAACGAAAGTATTCTTGACCAGAGATAAGTGTACAGAGGGGGCAATAAAACAGAATCAGGTAAGCACACATGGTGCAAAGAATATTTGCACAGCACAACACTGATTTCACTAGTTCACAATCGGTAAAGCAACAAAAGATGTTGATACAATAATTGCCGTTGCCGATCCGCTGGTAGCAACACTTAAATAAAGATACAGAATTAAACAAAACAACGACATCGTTGGAGCTGGCTGTACATTCCTTCTAGTTGTATGGAGGAGTATGGAACTGGCGACGAGAACGAGACACCATCATCACGCGAGAACAAGAGGCCGTCATCAGGTCGTACAGTCTACGAAGGGGTCTTCTCTAGAGAGGACACCATCATCCGTCCGAAATATACGGGCAACTCGTGCTGGAGCACGAAAGGAAACAGAGCACATCTTGAGGCTCTGTTCTCAATATTGAGCTGCCTGCAATGGTCTTCGAGCCATTCTGGAGTGCAACATCCATTGACACAGAACTTCATGACCTCAAGGAACCTGGCTCTCTCAACAAAGAACTTTGCGAAATCAACCTGTGGCTTCTCTCCTCTGTTCGCTTGTCTTATCTTATGAGCCGTACTTTTTCAACGAACGAACAGTGTTTTTCTCTCACAACAAATCAGCAAACAATACTTTTCAGCATGGCTTATCAGCCAAGCGAAGCAGATGGATCGCAGTGCACAGCGTCTTTCGGACCGGTCATCTTCCAGCTGGTGTAAACAGTCGAACTGAAAATAACACCAACATATTATACAAGCCAGCAGTGGGTGGCGAATTAAGAGTAACTCAAACTTGTTCCAATGTGTCGCTTAGGTCCCTGAACTATTAATGCATATATGTATCCCTAAGCTTGCTAAATGGATCGGTTGAGGTCCAAACATCCCTTGAAACGGGCTACATGGGATATTGACCATGTATACCATGCAGGTGAATCAATGTTGCTTAAGAAGATTTGGGCCTCTAGCGAACCACTTATGCAAAACAGAAGTTCATTCATGATCCTACATTTGGAGATGTTCAAGGACTATATGGTGCATACATTTTACTCATGAATGAATATAATTAAATTAAATCTGGCGGTAAAAAAGAATGGCTTGCAACAGGAAGGCACCTTGATCGTGAGCTTCTCCAAGAAAGGAAAGCATCTTAAATTAAATAGGCTATGACAACCTCCAACTTTGGCAAGTCAGGCATACGTAAGGCACGTCACAAACGTTCCGTTCACTTGGCTTATAAGCCCTACTTTTTCAGTCAACGTACAATATTTTTCTCTCACAATAAATCAGCCAACAGTACTTTCAGTCATGGCTTATCAGCCAAGCGAACAGGACAAAAGTCTGTCGGGCACTGACGCCCACGATGGCAGCCGTGACGTGCCATGCGTCCGGCGCGGGAGCTCACTTTGGCCGCGTCACGGCAGTATGTGCGGCCAAACGGGTTGGAAGTAAAAAAAAAAAGCAACTGTGTTAATTTTAAAATTTGTTTAGAAAAAAGGTTAAAATAAAAAAAAAATCACCAAGGAAGGGGACTAGGGGAGTGGAGGGGAGGGGAATATCCTAGATTCCCTTCCCGGAGGAGGAGGAACCATTCCATTCTCATCTCAGGATTTCTAAATGGATATTCGATTGGTTCCGGCCCGGTCCAGCCCATCCCACGTTCCCATCCGGGGGGAAGACGGGCCCACATATTGCGGTCGTCACCATCATCAGAGAGGCGAGAGGAGGAGGTGGAGATTCCGCGGAGATTCGGTCGGAGTAGCCTTGCCTTGGGTGGGGCTGGGGCTGGGGCTGGGGCGCCGTCACCACCGGCCAGGCCTCCCCCTGCCCTGTTGCCCTTGCCTCGTGGGATGCGTGGAGGCTATCTCCTTCCTTCTCCCCTTCCTCACCTCCCCCTTCCCTATTTTGGTCCTCTCCTCCCTCCCCTTGCGTTCATAGACTGACTATATAGCATTAGCTAGATTTCCTCCGTCTTCTTCCTCCCCGCTGCCCTGCCCTGGTACGTATCCCTCCTCTCTCTCTCTCATCCCCCCTCGTTTCTTGCTTCCTTGCTTGCACGCACCACCATGAATGAATCAAATCAAGTCTCTCTCGCTCTCTCCCCCCAGCCCAGATTTCCACATCCGTACCCAACCCCACGCGTTTTCATTCAACCAATCCAATCTCTTCCCGGCCCCCTCTGCAATCTCCCTCCCCTCCCGTGAGGTAGGCGGTGGGGGTTGGGTTCCTGCTTTCCTGGAACAAGTAACTCGTTCCTTCCCCGGCTCGTCTCCCGGCGATTGTGGAGGGAGACGAAAGCAAAAGAGAAAGACAGCGTCGTCCTTTTCCGCCGCCCTCGCTTTCGATCCCCCCCCGTGCTGACTCTCGTTTTTTCTTTCCTTTTCTTTTCCTCTTCCTCCTCCTACACCTCTGCAAATCGCCAACTCTCGTATGCGTAACCTGATTTTGTTTTCTTTACCTCTGATGACTTGCTTGATGCTTTTTCCCCCTTTCTAAATTCTAATGGCTTGCTCAATGCTTTTTCTCCTCCTAATAAATTCAGGAAGAAGCTGACACCACTTGGAGTTGCTGCCAACTACCGGGCTCGGCTGTCAAATTCAGCCAGCCCGTGTCCAATTCCAACTCCACCGGTGCTAAATAAATCATCTACAACAGCAACAGGGAGGAGGTAAATCATCATCTCCCCTTCCTGTTACTTCCTACAGTATATATGTATCTTTTTTTTCAGTTCTGCCGTATTGTTTGTTGACCATGACAAAGACGTCTCCACCACACCACACATGATTCTTCGGTCCCCTTCTCGGGGTCAAATGTGCAACACATAAATAACGTGGCAGACAGACTTGTTCCAAGTCCCACTTGGCTACACTACACATGATTCTTCTTCTTTCCTTCAAAAAAGAAAGAAAGAAAGAAAAATCGAATCAATTCAATTCAATTTATGCAAACCGCGTGTTAGGACAGGCAGCAGCTAAGCCTTGTTGTTTCTTCCTCCTTTCAAGCAGGGCAGGCTGCGGAGACATAAATAACGTGCACAGGTTTCCTCCTTGGCCTGTCACAATACAAGAGTATCATTCCTGCTGAGAGGTTCGGCTCCACGCGCCCCACGATGGCTTCCTTCTCGGGACACCTCCACCGCCCCCTCTCCGCCATGGCCGTGGCCGCCTTTGCCGCCGTCTCCTCCCACGAGCTTCCCGACAAGTTGTCCCACCACAGGCTTTCTGATGCGAGCACGAGCGCCGACGCGCTAGGGTCGCTTCCGTCGACCAGGGCAGATGGTCTAGCAGCAGCGGCGCCTTCGGCCTCTGCCCTTTCTGGCACGCAGCTGCTGCCACGCGACCTCCACAGCTTGCGTCTTTTGGAGGCGCCCTTCGCGTCTCTGCCGGTCATGCAGACGGTTTATCAGTATGCAAACTTTTATCAGTATGCAAACTTTCCCAAGACCTCGGGACAGGCTGATGCGATGCCTGCGATTCCTTCCTCGCCGTCCGATGTGCTGTACCGCTGGCACCTGCCAGACCCCAGGGTCTGTGCCGACTTCCCTGACAAGTCTCAGACGGTCGTGGTCCTTCTTGGGTGGCTGGGCTCAAGGCAGAAGCATCTCAAGAGATATGCCGATTGGTACACCTCCAGGGGCTTCCATGTCGTCACCTTCACCCTCCCGATGTCTGACATTGTCAGTTATAACCTTGGAGGGAAGGCTGAGAAGAATGTTGAGATGCTATCTGAACATCTTGCTGACTGGGTCAGGGAGGAGAGTGGGAAGAAGATTATTTTCCACACCTTCAGTAATACTGGTTGGCTTTGGTACAATACTCGTTCTCCTGGATTTCTTTCATCATTCATCAATAATGATCTCTCATCATGGTTTTTAATGCTTAATTTCTTCATTGTTTAAACATTGCAGCTATGGCGTAATTCTAGAGAACTTGCATCAGCAGGATCCTTCAGCAGTGGACAAAATTAAAGCTTGTGTAGTAGACTCAGCACCTGTTGCTGCACCTGATCCTCAGGTACAAAGTTTAGCTAGACTCATTTAGCTCTTTGCTAGTTCTTGGAGCTGTTATTTACAACTTGTCATCTGCATTCTTCAGTTCCCATCTGAATTGCATTTGTATGGCAGACAAAAGTTCCATCATTCTTTTTTTTTCCCCTTCTTTCACTCGTGCTAGTATTTAGCCATTTGCTTCTTTTATCATGTTTGCTGTAGATTAACAAATCTGTTTGTGCTGTTTTCTGAATTCAGGTTTGGGCTTTGGGCTTCTCGGCTGCCCTCATGAAAAAACGTAGTGTCACCACAAAGGGACTAGGATCAGACGATTCAAGGTCTGATGTCCTAGTTGTGGAGTCTAACAAGGAGCCCAAGCTGGGAGCAACAGAGGCGGTTCTACTGTCAGCGCTGGAGAGTTTCTTTGATGTTGTTTTGAACTATCCAAAGATCAACAGGTACACATCTTGCCCACGTCTGCAGCAAACCATTGGGTTTCAGTCTTATCTTTAATAAGCCCTCTTCAATTGTGTAGCCCTTTAAGCGGGGATGGGGACATCTGTGACCTCTAACTAACTGCTCACCTCATGAAAGTTAAATAATTAAATTTCTGAATGGCTGTACAGTCACGTCATCGTCCACCATACCATGACATATCTCTGTGGTAGTTGACATTGCATCAAGAGTAAAGTATACTACCTCCGTCCAAAAAAAATGCAATTCTCGCATTTTGAGGAGTCAAACAGTTTATACTTTGACTAAAATTATATAAAAAGATACTAATACTCATGAAACAAAATAAGTACCATTAGATTAGTTATAGAATATATTTTCATAATAAGTTTAGTTGGAGACATAAATGCTAATATTATTTGCTATAAACTTGTTCAAAGTTGAACTTAGATTAACTAGCACGTTTCCCATAATAGCATTCTTCGTTGGACGGAGGGAGTACATGCACGTGGTTCACAAGGCAACAAGATGACCTTATAAAGTGGTGACAACTGTTGAGCTCATCAGCATGTTGGTGTCCTTTTTAACAGGAGGTTATCTGACGTGATGGAGCTTTTGTCTTCGAAGCAACCAAAGTGCCCCCAATTGTACATATACAGCTCCGCCGACAGGGTGATCCCAGCGAAATCAGTGGAGGCATTCATCGAGGGTCAGCGGAAAGCCGGGCACGAGGTGAGGGCTTGCGACTTTGTGTCATCGCCCCATGTGGACCATTACCGGAGCAATCCTGGGCTGTATACTTCTCAGCTGGGCAACTTCTTAGAGGAATGTGTGCTTGCCAAGCGCTGTGAGGGTGCTTGCGCATCATGATTATACAAAACGAGCAGTTGTTTCTCTTTATTTGTCCCTGGTCTTGAATTGAAATGCACCAGGGACACTGATATACGTGGGTTACACAAGAAAAATCCTGACCTTTTTTTCCCTGTCTTCTTTGTTTTAACTGTCTTTGTGGGTGACCTTTTTATTTCGTCTCTTCTTGTTTTAACTGTCTTTGTGGGTTGAGTTTAGGCGCACAACTGTAAAAACGTTGAGGAGCAATAACCAAAAGAAATGAGAGGAAATTCTTTTTTATCGATTTACTGACAGGCTGAATTGCATTCTGATTATTTTACTCGACCTGTATGGATTTGATTGATTGATGTGCACGGTTGTCTGCTCATATTTGTGGTGTGGTTGATATGGTCAACAAATTCTGATTATTTGTGGTGCTTGCTGCACAACCAACAGGATCCATATCTCTCTTCTTCTTTTGAAATATCTTTCTTCTTTTGAAACGAACAGGAATAAAGTATGAAATGAACGTTAAAGTGAAATTTTGCTGTGAATGACTCTATGCATTTCTTTTTCTTGCTTGGATACCCATTTTACTGAGCCGTCAATTGTAAAATTTTGATGCAGAAGACTAGAGTCAAATCGTACCATATTATGAAGCTGAAATCATTAAAACTTTAACTAAACTACTCGTATGGCATGTACTTGCTAGAACTTATCAGCGGTACTTTTTGGGCGGTGAAGGAACAAATCAACATCGGCAGCAACACCCAAATTTCAGCGAGAACAGGGCCTACATATATGAGATGACACGTAGGACTGATAACTATTTTTTATCCAACCCTCCTTAAATTTGTCCAATGATCTCATCTAGTACTAGATAGTACACTTGAAATACGTTTTTAGCACCCTAAAGGCCTAAACTCGCTAATAATTACTACCACATAAATAAAGTACAAACCTGCCCGTTGTGTTTGTAGGGCGGGACCCAGCCCAGCCGCCTCCCCCTTCGTCTCCTCCTCTGACCCTTTCCTTCCCTTGGTTGATGCCGCCACCGCGCGCCGCCGGCGGGTCAATTCCTCCTGATCCTGCCGCCGCCAGGCCAGAGGCAGCAGAGTCGGAGGGCAAGCTGCCGCAAGCTGCAGCAGACGCGATGTGGCTCCAAACCCTCTCCGAGCCCGAGCTCGTAAGGCAACTCCACGCACCACCGCTCTTGTGAATTTCTGATGGATTCCCGGCCGATTGCAGCAGTTCCGATCCCACTCTGAATCTACCTACTAGAGTAGCTAGCGAGTAACCAAATGGAGGTTATCCTTTTGTTCAGGATGTGTTGGTGAGCCTGAGGGAGCTGGCCGTCACGCGGGCCACCAACGCCGGCCATCCTGCCCTCGCCGACACCGTCTTCCATCTCCGCGCGCTGCGGGCTCTCGGTATATCTTACTGTATATTATATGTTATAAATGTTCCCTTTTTAATTGATTTGCCATTTTCTCTCGTGCTGCTGCCCAATTTGTTTTGCCTGCTATTGCTATTGCTGCTGCTGCAGCAGCAGAGAGATAGAGATTGTTTTGCAATGCTGCAAGAGATTGTTTTGCCTGCTATCCCTTTTTAATCCTACCTTGATATGCAGCAGAGAGATAGAGATTGTTTTGCAATGCTGCAAGAGATTGTTTTGCCTGCTATCCCTTTTTAATCCTACCTTGATATGGATTAGGATTAGGAAAAAAAAATACAGTTGTGAATTTTGCATTGCTGACACCTGACCTTACCTTATACTTATGGATGCTGTACAGGGATTGTTTTGGTGGAAGAGTTGAAAGAGCGGCTCAGGCAAAGCTCAGCTAATGCAAACGTGCTGGACAGGCTTGCGTTGCTAAATGATCCTGAGGCTGAGGCAGTCAGGCCCAGCCAAGATCACCAGATGCCAGTGCCAAATGGTATCCACAAGAAACGAAAGCAAAGGCAGGTGCAGGATGGGTAAGCATGTATAATGATCGCTGCTGCTGGCCTGCTGCTGCTGCTTGTATTCTCTGTGTTGTTACATAGATTAGATAATAAACAAAATCTCTGTTTGATTAGGGGGGTAGCAAGACCATCACGCAAATCTGCATAATAATCACTGCTAGATAAGATGATTCTCCAACTTCTCCTTTGTAGTGTTTGAGTGCACAAGCACTGCATGCTATGTCACCAAAATTCAGTGGCTAGTATACATATGCTCACTAAACCCCGCCCCAGCAATTCAGTTCAGTTGGCGCTGAGATGATTATGATCTCATATGTTGGCATTCAAATGCTGGTGGGATGCAGAGGGTGCCTAAAGTCCAAAGAGACAAAAAGCAAGACAGGAGTGACCTGGCCTGACCTCTGAGGATTTACAAGGCCGATGCTATTGCTGACCAAGTAGAAGCAGCAAACTACTCGTCTGTTCCTAAATATCTGTCGTTTTCGTTTTCCGAGAAACAACTTTGACTAGATATATATTAAAAAATATTAATATTTATGGTACATAATCAATATCATTTGAAAGATCTTTGAATCTAGTTTTTTAATAAATTTATTTAAAGATACAAATGGTCTGTGTATTTTCTACAAATCAAGTCAAACTTATGGTAAGTACACCAACAGCAACAGTTATTTAGGGACGGAAAGAGTAGATATATATCTCTACTGAAGAAGCCTGGCCAAGTGGTCACTGAAGAAGCCTCCTCTTCGGTGCCAGTCATCATCTCAACATGTAGCGTCAGGCCGCCGCATCACCGATAGGTTTAGCTTCACCGATCGATGATGATAATGATTTACATGCACTGTTTGTGGTTGATGCCCAATCTTGATCCTGTTCTGATATACGTTTCTTGTGCAGTTGGTTCAGATTGAATGGTGAGCCCTGAAATTCGTTTGGTTGTAATTCCGTCATTTTTCATTTTCGATCCTACATTGACTAAAACATGTGTACGGAGTACCTTTGATTTTGATTCCATCTCAAGCACATGTCGCCAATCGCAGCCAGAAGCCCAGAACCCTTTTTTTTCATCTCAGGCAGGTACAAAGCCCACGCATCCAAAAAAATCGTCTACCGCATGCAATGAAACTGCCGATTGCAACATCAACTATTATATTAATATATATGTAGCATATACCAACCAAAGAACTGGTTCCGACATTAACAGCCGATGCACGCCCACTTTCTAAAGCTCAATCTGCATGCAACATGACACAAAACCTGAATGCGCAGCTTCAAACAATGATATATACAATATAGTTGATCATAGTACAACTTGCACCAACCCTGGGAAAAAAAGGAAGATGGATAAAAAGGGATGCATTTCATCTATGAGTTATACGATGATGATTTACATAATTTCAGCTCTCCGTAGAGAGCAATTTGGCTATATATTATGTCAACTAAAACAAAGCTAATACATTCACAAAGAACCAGATCTACACAAGGTGGTTTCCAGAAGCTAACAATGTCCTTGCCATGTCAACATCTCTCAAATCTACCAGTAGCTGATCTCTTATTCAGTTCTCCGTGTATGTCTTCAGACCTAATAGAACTGGACCCATTTTCAGGTGCCAAAGAAATATCCTAGAATACAATGTCCAAGGTGCCGCCATAAACGGAACATTGAACATACCATTTTAAGAAAGCGGGACAAAATCGATTATGGCTGCAACAAACCTTCAGGCTCAACGACGCAGTACATATCCCAACCTGACTCTGGCTCTTTTCGTTTCAGCACCAACCCAGAACTACCACCCTGTGACACATTCCTCATGCGTTCATCCACAAACATTGTCTGGCCCTGGTAGGACACGGGCCAGTAGCTCCCTGCCTCCCTCCGTGCGCCTTCAGATGGCACTCCATAATTGAAATCCATGCTAGGATGAAAGTAACTCAATTCATTAGATGAGGGTGGTGTTGCTCTGGGGCTGAAAGATGGATGAGAAATGCCGAGGCTTAGACCTGACAGCGGTGGTATGACTGGTGCACCCTTTGCATCAACCAAGTACGGACTGCCCCCAGGGGCAAAGAAGGCTGGGGGAAAAGGCATAGCAGGTTGAGATGGATAACTGAAAACACTATAATCAGGAGTATGTGCAAAAGACTGAGTAGGTCTTGGAGGAACTCTTGATTCAGCACTTGGTCCCAGAAAGTTATGCTGGTATTGCTGCCCATGTTCTTTCTGCCCTACAACTATCCTCTTACCCATAATTGTGACGGCAGAATGGTTCGACATATCCCTTGAAGGAGTCTTGACAGAAGACCCATCCATTCCTCGCACAGAACCATCAGCGATTGACATGTCATTCAAGTCAAAGTTTCTGACTGCAGGTTGCCTTGAAGATGAGGAGGAAGAAGGCTGACTCCAGTTGCCATTAAATTGTTGGCGATTCCACAATGGCGGCACATTGCTTGCAGTGACAGCATCTTCCTCATCACCACATGAGAAATTAAGGTCAAGTTTCAGTCCTCCGCTCATACCAACTGCTTTGGAAGCACCCTTGGAAGGTAGGTCACAAGAAGTAGGCAGGATTGCTGTTGAGAGTGGTTCACCAGAAGTAGCACTATCGCTGTCAGCTACATTTAAATCAAATAGCATGTTGCTTGTTTTATGTGAAGAAGCTGAAAGCGACTTCTCTGCATCAGGAGTCCTCCGAGGTGAAGCTGGTCGAAAGGCACTGGTTGCGGCAGAGCCTTTCCACCCAAGTCCACCTTCAAAGTGGAGCCGAGCTGGAAACACAGATGAGCCTCTTGAAGCAGCCACAGCTATAGGCATTGACAAATTGACAGAATTACTAAGGACGGACTTTGGATTACAGTCAGTTTCCTCGGCACACTGATTTTCATTAAGGTCTAAGTTCCCCAGATCCACACCCGTGTATGTTTTCTACTCAACGGACCGCTGCCATCTGTGATGCCTGATCCATCCTCCTTATGAGATGAGGAACTTCCTGACTTAGCCTCTGTACAAGAAGATTTATTATCATTCAGTTCACTGGCAACAGCTACAGGCTGCCGCGGTGCTTCCAGGTCAGGACTGTCAGCATTCCTGGAATTAGTATCAGGAGAACTACAAAAGGGTCCTCTGTAGTCAATAACCTCCCGCTCCACCTCAATAGCTACCAGACGTGCTACTTCTAGTGCATCTGTATCATCGTAATCTGTCAGTCGTGTTGATTTCTCCCTTTCAAGGCAGTGGATTTTGTGTCTGTTGCCTTGGAGGAGTCCCCAAAGCTTGACATACATCTTTGCAATATATAGTCACTGCTCATGTCCATATCATCTGTACTAGATGATGATGTAGGTTCATCTTCTTTGCCTGTACTTTCCTCGGACAGATCTTGCAAATCACGGGTTACAGCTGCAAGTTGGTTCAAAGTTTCAGTTGTATCCTTCTCCAAATGTAACCTACCAGCTGCAAATGGCTCAGACTCTTTGATACCCGAGCTAGCTGAAACAATACTATCCTCCAGACCTGTTTTGCTACTAGCAAATAGCTTGTCAGGTTTATTATGGTCTACAGACATGGCTGCTGGAGTCGAGTCCACCGGTGCATCTTGTCCAGTATCACTCTTTGCATTAATAGAGTTTGACCGGGAGTATGCCATTAGTGGGCAGTTCTGCATCATTGGAAGAAGTTCCCTTGGTGGTGGACTGCCCATCTTGTAAACCCACATGACCTGCAGATGTAGGGGATGTGACCAAGTTTTTTCACATCCCCTAATTCTGTGTTTCCATTTGATGAATTCGGTGATGTTAGCCCCGGTGGTTGCTTTGTTGCATCTGTATTGTCATTAGTCAGAGAAGGATCGGACAAAGGTGCATCTGAGCAAGTTGTCGCCTCAGGTTTTGATTCTTCAGCAGGCTCTCCATCTTGATCCGCTACACTCTGTTTCTTAGTTTCTGTCTTGTGGCTAGGTTCTGGAGACTTAAGCTGATCAGTCCGGCATGCCTCCTCTGCATGAAAATGCTCTCCATTTGTACCATGTTTTGGTACAGCGCTCACTTGTGACGGAGTGCTCTCGCTTTTGGTTGATCATGGCATTCCCGTGAGCAAGCAGGTGATCAACAGTAGGCATAACTCTACAGGAGGCTGACTGCTCATTGCTGATTGGAAGACACTCCAACGCAGTCAATATGGCAACTATAAGATCCTCCGCTGAACTGCTGACGTCCCCAACACATTTTTGAGCATCCTGAAGCCAACGGTTGAGAAAGGAAACACCGTTTAGCTGAACGAAATGCTGAAGACACTCTTCGTTTTTGGTGGATGCTAGTGTGTTGGCAGCCGTGGAGCACTGCCTTATCACGTCAGACGTGTTGATGTCGGCGGAGTCTTCCAGCTTGTGCATCTCAGATATGAGCTCTGCGATCCTTGCGACCGTGGAGATGCCATCCTTCATCTCAGTAAGAGTGAAGAAATCCTCAAGCATGGTGCGCTGAGCAATCTTTGTCACCGTTCTGCTACTTCACCCTGGGACCGAATTGTATTATTCTGTGTTGGGTCCCAAGCTGACCAAAACTCATTCATTCAGTTTTGCCAAAATTTCCTGAACGGAGCAAAGGAGTTGAGTGAGTAACAGGTAATAATACGGACAGAGCGAGCGTGAGAAAAGAATAATCTGTCTATAAGAATGACATGGATATTGGATAGTAATAATGATGGGCAAATACTGATTTTATTATTATATATGTATGTAAATTATATAGAGCAAGTAACGAAAAACTGGAGCAGGACAGGATGGTAAGAGGTTGGAATACCTGTGGTGCCCTGGCAGAGTGATATCATGGCCTTCAACAGTGATGACCGACTCGCCAGCGTTGAGGTTTCCCTGCGCAATAGAAAGTAGCAGCACAAACTGAGCAATGTCCTGCAGTGTTTTTTTAGGGCAATTAAGACTCGAAACAAAAAAGAGGCTTTGGTCGCTTGCTAATTTTGAGAGTAAGTAAATACATACTATATCTGTGGCCGGTGGGTGACCCTAACTAAGGGTTGCATGATTTCGGAGAAACAAAATGAGATGTAGGCGGCGAAATGAAATGCGTGGAGAGAAGAAACAAGGGTGTAGAAATAAACATGTGGTTTGTGCGGCGCCGAGAGAAAAGAGAGGCGTTCCATTTGGATGGATGGGTTAAAAAAAAATGATACACGGTACATACATCTAGGGAATGGAAAATTGAATGGATCGAGAACGTGCGTGAGGCATGGGGATTGAGCTAGAACCGGGGGCGAGGCGACCTCTCCTCTACGCAGAAAAAAATTTGCAGCATGCAGGGAAGGCTAGAGGCGTCGCAAGCAGAGAGGAAGAGGATGTGCCGCCGGAGACGAGGAACGGAAATAGATAGAAGGGGGGAAAAACATGATAAAGCTAGGTTAAGTTAGGTTAGGGTTTCTTACCAACCAAACACGAGGGAGGTCGAAGCGAATCGAAGGGTCCCGGCCGAATTGGGGGCGGCGGGTGCGGACTCCACGGAGGAAGAGGAACGCAGCAGAGGAGGAGGGCGACGGAGGGAGGAAGGGGAAGGGGAAGGGGGAGGCTGGATCTGGAGGGGGGAAGGAGGGAGGAAGGCAGGCGTGTTGGGTTGGGTGTTCCGCTTCCTCGCGGGGACACACACAGAAGAGAGAGACGGCGACGGAGACGAGAACGTGAGGGGGGGAAGAGAAGACGGCACGGGACACCTGATGACGAGGTCACTCCGTCGCCTGTTCCGCCCTTCCTTTTCCTCCCCTCCCGTCCACTAGCTTGGGCTTGGGCTTGGGCTTCTTTTTCTTTTTCTTTTTTCCCCCAACAAAACCAAGGCCAAAGTAACAATATTAAGCTATACTACTTTGCGCTGTTATTCTGTGGACTAGTGATGTAATATTTGTATCAGCTATCACTCCTGTTAGTTTGCTTTGTCCTAACATTTTTGCCTTCAAATACATAAAAATAAATATTGTTGGAATTTGCTACAAAATTATGCTATTTTGTGGTCGGTAGTCTAGTCCAATTAATTCGGTCATGGCCGAGACTGAACCAAACTTGCTGGGTATCGTCCTGAGTCCTAAAACTATCCGATCGATCTTTGTTTTTAGATAATTGAACTTCTAAAACAACCAAATAACCGATCGGTTTGATGCAGATAGACCGAAAGCCCAAATTTGTGGGTCCACATTGGGCTTGAAACTCTATTTATAAGGTCCCGTCCCCATGATAACATGGTGCTATGGCATGTAACAATGGAATTGAATGAATAAGATGTCATCGTTTTGAAATTTTTATATAGGTATATAAATGCCATTACACTTGTAAGGTTCTCCAAAAGTGGACGGTAAGGTAGTAAATGTAGTCACAATACCGGATCGTAGACATTGCAGAACCACCAAGTAACATATACCATGCGATGGCTCTACTTCCAAGAGAGCATCCGGAGGAATAAACAAAATAATTACTCTCTCATCTCTCTCCCACACCAATTCTTGACAACAATGTCTCGAACCCAACCGGGTACACACGTCAATAAAATACGCTCTCGTGGAGACTATTAGGAAGATGGGACCACGATCAGGAGCTGCCAGTGATGGTCGGGGAATGAAGAGCCTCACTGCACGTGAACGATCAAAATGAACCATGACTAGAACTAGTACGACAACAATAACCTTTGCTGCATCAAACAACTTCAAGAAAAAAACACTTGATCTTGGAGGACGTCCACCACCAAGAGCTACGCACGAGAACTACAAAAACAATAGACTACCATTACAATCCTCACACAAGATGCATCAGGGACAATAGGGGCTAGGTGTAGGGATCCTTGTACGATCTGTGAAGAGAGGGCCATGGTCGAAAGACATGCGGAGATGTGCGCTAGAGGAATCACCCGTGAGAAAACCTAAAGGGTCGAGGCAGTAGCATTGAAGAGGGGAACGAGAAAGAAGAATACATAGGCCATGTCTAATATTTTTGGGTTGGTCGTTGGATTCGGTATAAGGACTGCACTTTAACTCCGGCGTTCGAGGGAAGCTATTGGTGAAGAAGACGATCAAATAAGCTAGATAGCATATTATGTATTCTTTATTTTAGATTTTTTCATGTGTAATTTGACGATGTACTATGCCGAGCTTTAATATAATCATCCTTCCCTTTGCAAAAAAGCCAAGTTTTAGTATAATCCCTCTTCCCTTCGCAAAAAAGGTTGATGGATCCTGTAGGCTAGATTTTTCTTTTTATTTTGTTAGTTATCACTCCATCTGTTGAAATTATAGTTTATTTTAACTTTATAGTGAATCAAATTTCTATGATCTGAACCATATAAAAGAATACACTAACTTTTACGACACCAAATTAACGTTGAGCGTGCTTGAAAGCTTTGCTGGTTCGGCTCACCTCGCCTTGCCTAGATAGCGCGCGCCATGAGACGCTTGCCAGACAAGTGATCCATTTTGGCTCTCTCGGGGTAGCAAGGTTTTTCTTACCGGCACAGAAATCAAGGCAATTCAAGCACATGAATGTAACAGAACCGACCAATTATACGAAATTAAGTAAGAAAATCATCCGCCAGAGCAGACGATTGAGCAAACTTAAGCCCGTATAACCCGGTAGTCCGTGAAATCACGAAGGATTTCAAACCAACTTCCATTCCAGCCAAGATCGTAATAAGTTTAGCGGTCACCATCACATATTACATAAAAGTTCACAATCTCAGATACATCAGAGTTTAAACATAGTTATTACAAAACCAGTTCGAATAAAAGTAGCGGAAGCCATTTGTTCAAACCACACACACTCACGCGGAGTTCAAATATAGTGCCAGCGAATGATCATCTCCAACAAAAGCATTAGATGAGACATAAGGAATGACCATGCCCATGGTCCTAAGCATCACCCATCACAGGATAAAGGCAGTTGATACAATAGCCGTAATACATCTGCCCATCTGCAACAAGTGGGAATAAAACCCTGAGTACGAGAAGGTACTCAGCTAGACTTACCCGACATAACCGAAAATAAATGACACCAAGAATTATGAAGGCTTTATAGTAGGGTAGCTGACTCATTTGCAAAAGAAGCATTTTTAGCATTTCAAGAACTTTTCGAAAAGCATTATTGCCAAGTTAATTATTATTAACCTGTCGACTAGATTTGCACCTATACTAGAGTAAACAAGTGATTAAGCAGATAATGATAACCAATGATCATTAAACAACTTTCATACTGTCATATTCATTATAAATGTCCAAGTGTTCCATAAACATTTACTACGATGAAGTCACTCAAGTCAAGTGCTCACTATCCAGGAGCGATGGCGATTCGAATCGATTCCTAACCAGCTGGTGATTTATTCCTTACACAAACCTCACTCACCCGCTAAAGTGAGATATTGATCACTGAGTCAACTTTCTAGGAATCTCGAGTTTGTCAGGAACCACATGTACCCGGGGGCCGACCGACTGCACTTTGGTCTTATCATCCCGCCCCCGTGTCCTACCACACCTGCTCCGGCACAGTGCGTTGCGGGCAATCTACTCGGCCCGAAAAACCTCCCAGCTTCGCGGTCGGAAGGTACTTTATCCGGTCAGCTAAATGTAAGGCATGCGTTCAACATGACTCGAGGCCCAACAACGGCCGGTCCTTAATCGACACAGACGGAAAACACTACAGTCCAAAACTCTGCAAGTCTCCGTCCGGTCTCAACTTCATTTAACACTTAGTTATACCATGACTTCATAGTCATCCAAGCAGATCCAGGTAACCACCTATAGCTCGCAGGTGACAGGAAATCACCCGACTTCTACCGGTCTAAGCCAGCTAAGCATTGACTCGACTACGGATACCAGGGTAACAAGGATATAGTATAACAAAGGTAAACAAGGTATAATGCAGCAACGGTTGCAAACAACTCCTGAACGTAATGCATCAATTTAAAGTAAAGTATTTAATTAAATCATTGCAAACCGGGAGAAAAATGCTCCGGGGCTTGCCTGTCTCGAAGGAGCTCGGACGGTGATCGGGGCACTCCGGAAGTTCCTCAACGTCCTCCTCGTCGGCTTCTGGCACTTCCTGCGGCTGCACCTCGAACTGCTCCTCGGGCTCCTCGGGAATGACGACTGGGTTCTCGGTTTGCGATCCTGTATGATGCAATGCGTGTAAGTGCCTATGCAATCGGTGCATCGGATGAGATGAATACAATGGATATGTTCGAATGCAAGATAGTCACATCATCCAAGAAAATATACCACAAGCACATGTCATCTACTGCATTCTCTACTACTACCAATAGGTTCAGTCAATACATCTTATTAAATGCTTCAAAGATACACCAAAGATCACATTATTAACTAACTTGCATTAAAGAGGATTATTTTATTTCATTTGAAACTAGGGCTACAACAGCAACCTATATTTCTGGTGCTTATAAAAATCTAAGAAAATTACAGTAGCATAGTACTACTCTAAGTAGACTACCATAAAATTTTCATGGCATTTGGATAAGTAAAATAGTCTACACAAAAATGACAAGCTATGGCATGATCATGAACATGAAAATACTTTGTACTGTGAAAAGTGTCAAACAGCAGAATTAGAATTTTTCCTATGTTCTACATAGCATACAATGACTGTACAAAATTTATCACATGCATGTTTTATACAAAGTTTGCTTTCTAACAAAAATAACAAAAATTAGCCATTAAAGGCACTTGAACTACACTTAAAAATTTTCCCACAGCACATGCATGAAACCTATTTTTCCTAGGAAGTACATGACATAAGAAGATTAACAAACTTGGAATCATATTTTTCTGAAGCCTATAGATTTTTCTACACATTTTTCAAGTTATCAGCAATATACATGATTAAATAAAATCCTACAGAAAAGTATCCCAAAAATGACATGCAATAATTTTCCCAAGTAGATCTGGTGATAAGGAACCTAGCAAAATTTGTTTCAACAAATTTGGAGCAAATTTGAGCACCCAAACATTTTTCAAACCATTTCAGATTTCAAATAATAAAGAATAAATGAAAACAATTCATTTAAGCAATACTGGGCCGCCCGTGGGGAACAGCTGGCCCATGGCCGCATCTGGCCCGCGCGGTCCGAGCAAAAGGGGCGCAGGCTGGCAGGCGCGCCACACCGCCGCCGGCCCCGGCCGGGTGCATACTGGTCGGCTGCAGTGGAGAGGCTCTCCGGGTCTTGTGTTGGCGCGACGGCAGCTTCGCCACGAGGCCGGCGGCCATCTCCGCCACTGCAGCAGGGCGAAGAAGCTAGCGCGCACGGGATGTCGAGGAGACGGCGAGTGTGGTAGGGTAGCTAGGCTAGGCGCGGGAAGAGAAGGAAGACAACTTCCATGGCGGTAAAGCACGGCGCGCCATGGCCGCTCGGCGTGGCGCGGGAGGCTCGACCTGTGCTCGGAGGGCGGCGTAAGCGCGAGCGCGACTTGAAGGAAGGCGAGGCGGAGTTGCGGGCGCGAGGAATCGGGGAATGGCGCGGTGGTGCGGGAGCTCGACGCCGGCGGAGCTACGGGCGCGGCGAGTGCAGAGCTTCGGCTTTTGGCTCTGGAGGAGAGGGAAGGCAGCGCGGGCGGGAGTGAGCAAACGCACCGGCTCCAGCAGGAGTAGGCGGCGCGGCGTATGCTGGCAGCAGCAGCCTGCTACGACGCTGCGATGGCGCTGTCGGCAGATGGTATAAGCCACGCTGCGGCACGAACCTTCTTCTGCATGGCCGGGGCTTGTGTGCACAAGTCGTGCAGCGGCATGGAGGCAGGAGCAAAGCGGTGTGCAGGTCTTTGCTGGGCCGAAAAAAGGCAAGCGCGCTGGGATGTTGGCTGGGCCGGCTTCGGCAGGCGGGCCAAAAGCGAGGCGGCGGCCCGCGAAGGAGGAAAAAGTCTTTTTCATTTGTATTTTCAAGGAATTTTTAAATGCCATCTTTCAAATATTATTTTGAGCAAGAAAATGACCTCTTTTGAAAATGTACCAAAAATGAAAGTTGCTTAGAATTTAATTCTCTACAACTTTGCTTTTAGGACCACAGCCAAATTCTTTCTATATTTTGAATTGTAAGATCAAAGTCTACGTTTAGCTCAAAACCCTAATTTTTGGAATTTATTTTTGGAAGCCAAATTTTGAATTAATTTGAATACAAACATTGCTCCAAAAATTGAACTAAATAGTGCTAGATGATTTACAATAGTAGCCAAACATGTTTTGCTAACCTAGCAAGAAAAATTTAGGGTAAAACAATCCTTAAACAGGTGTATGCAACATCCAAGTTTCACGCATGTTTCAGATGTTTCAAAGCAATGTTTCGATTGTTATTCACACGATTAAGCATGTATGATTTGGATGCTTGATGATGCATGATTTGCAGTGCCTAAATGTAGGCATAACACCGGGGTGTTACAGCCCTCCCCCCTTATAAAAATCTCGTCCCGAGATTTGGGTTACGAACCATTTGTTATAAAATTCTTCATAAGCTTTTTATAGATACTCTCCTGTTTCCCAAGTTGCATCTCCCTCATCATGATGATCCCACTGTATCTTGTATGTTTTCACCACACTATTCCGAGTAGCACGTTCTTTAGTGTCTAACACTCGTACTAGTTGCTCACGATACACCAAATCTGATTTGAGTTGAATACCTCTAGGTTCTATTCTTTCCTCCGGAACACGCAAACATTTCTTGAGATGTGATACATGGAAAACTGGGAAAACGGTACTCATTGTTTCAGGTAACTCTAACTTGTAGGCTACCGGACCTCTTTGTTCCAAGATCTTGTATGGTCCTACGAATCTCGCGGCAAGCTTTCTTCGGATTCCAAACCTTTTCTTCTTCATTGGCGTGACTTTCAGATAAACATAGTCACCAACTTCAAACGCAAGGGGTCTCCTTCTTTTGTCTGCATAGCTTTTCTGACGTGATTGGGCAGCTTTCATATTCTGCTGAATAATATGAACTTTCTTCTCGGCTTCTTCTACAAAGTCAATGCCATAATATCTTCTATCACCAGGCTCGACCCAATTCAATGGTGTTCTACATTTTCTGCCATATAAAGCTTCGAATGGGGCCATCTTGATGCTTTCTTGATAACTATTATTATAAGAAAACTCAGCTAACGGTAACCATGACTCCCATGATCCCTTAGAAGACAATACACAGGCTCTTAACATATCTGTAACAGAACCGACCAATTATACGAAATTAAGTAAGAAAATCATCCACCAGAGCAGACGATTGAGCAAACTTAAGCCCGTATAACCCGGTAGTCCGTGAAATCACGAAGGATTTCAAACCAACTCGTGTCCCAGCCATGATCGTAATAAGTTTAGCGGTCACCATCACATATTACATAAAAGTTCGCAACTCAGATACATCAGAGTTTAAACATAGTTATTACAAACCAGTTCGAATAAAAGTAGCGGAAGTCATTTGTTCAAACCACACACACACTCACGCGGAGTTTAAATATAGTGCCAGTGAATGATCATCTCCAACAAAAGCATTAGATGAGACGTAAGGAATGACCATGCCCATGGTCCTAAGCATCACCCATCGCAGGATAAAGGCGCTTGATACAATAGCCGTAATACATCTCGCCTATCTCAAAACAAGTGGGAATAAGACCACGAGTACGAGAAGGTACTCACCACTTACTTACCCGACATAACCGAAAAATAAATGACACCAAGGATTATGCGGGCATTATAGTAGGGTAGTCGACTCATTTGCAAAAGAAGCATTTTTAGCATTTCAAGAACCTTTCTAAAAGCATTATTGTCAAGTTAATTATTATTAACACATCGACTAGATTTGCACCTATAGTAGAGTAAACATGTGATTAAGCAATTAATGATAACCACCGATCATTAAACAACTTCCATACTGTCATATTCACTATAATCGTCCAAGTGTTCCATAAACATTTACTACGATGAAGTCACTCAAGTCAAGTGCTCACTATCCGGGAGCGATGGCGATTCGAATCGATTCCTAACCAAATGGTGATTTATTCCTTACACAAATCTCACTCACCCGCTAAAGTGAGATATTGATCACCGAGTCAACTTTCCGGTATCTCGAGTTTGCCAGAAACCACATGTACCGGGGGCGACCGATCGCACTTTGGTCTTATCATCCCGCCCGTGTCCTACCACACCTGCTTGACACAAGGCTGCGGGCAATCTACTCGGCCCGAAAAATCTCCCAACTTCATGGGTCGGAAGGTACTTTATCCGGCCAGGCTAAATGTAAGGCATGCGTTCAACATGACTCGAGGCCCAACAACGGTCGGTCCTTAATCGACCTGAGCGGAAACACTACAGGTCCAAAACCACGCAAGTCTCCGCCTGGTCTCAACTTCATTTAACACTTAGTTATACCATGACTTCATAGCCATCCAAACAGATCCGGTAACCACCTATAGCTCGCAGTGATGTGAAATCACCCGACTTCTACCGGTCTAAGCCAAATAAGCATTGACTTCATTGCGGATACCGTGGTAACAAGGATATAGTATAACAAAGGTAAACAAGGTATAATGCAAAGAACGGTTGCAAACAACTCCTGAACGTAATGCATCAATTTCAAGTAAAGCATTTAACGAAATCATTGCAAACCGGGAGAAAAATGCTCCGGGGCTTGCCTCTCTCGAAGGAGCTTGGACGGTGATCGGGGCACTCCGGAAGTTCTTCAACGTCCTCCTCGTCGACTTCTGGCACTTCCTGCTGCTGCACCTCGAACTGCTCCTCGGGCTCCTCGGGAATGACGACTGGGTTCTCGGTTTGCGATCCTGTATGATGCAATGCGTGTAAGTGCCTATGCAATCGGTGCATCGAAGGAGATGAATGCAATGGATATGTTGAAAGGCAAGGTAGTCAACATCATCCAAGAAACTATGCTACAAGCACATGTCATCTACTGCATTCTCTTCTACTACCAATATGTTAAGTCAACATATTTTATTAAATGCTTCAAAGATACACCAAAGCTTTACTAATTTCTTAATCACACTTAAGGCAACACTTGCTTAAACCCTAATTAATAATAGGTTTGAATAGCAACATATATTTCTGATGCTCCTAAAAATCTGAGAAAAATACAGTAGCATAATACTACCCTAAATGGAATACCATAAAAATTTCATGGCATTTGGATAAGTAAACTATCCTACATAAAAATAACAAGCTATAGCATAAAAATGAGCATGAAATTACTTTGTACTATGAAAAGTGTCAAACAACAGATTGAGTATTTTTCCTATGTTCTTTATAGTATATAATCACTGTACAAAAATTGTCACATGCATGTTTTATACAAAATTTGTGCTCTAGCAAAAATAACAAAAATCAGCCATTAAAGGTACTTGAACTACACCTCAAAATTTTCCCACAGCACATGCATGAAACATATTTTTCCTAGGAAGTACATGACATAAGAAGATTAACAAACTTGGAATCATATTTTTCTGAAGTCTATAGAATTTTCTACAGATTTTTCAAGTTATCAGCAATATTCAAGATTAAATAAAATTCTACAGAAAAGTATTTCAAAAATGACATGCAATAATTTTCCCTAGTAGATCTGATGATAAGGAACCTAGCAAAATTTGTTTCAACAAATTTGGAGCAAATTTGAGTACCCAAACATTTTTCAAACCATTTCAAATTTCAAATAATAAAGAATAAATGAAAACAATTCCTTTACGCAATACTGGGCCGGCCCGAAGGGATCCGACGGCCCACGACACAGCGCAGCCCAAGCCTGGCTCCCACCTTCGGCTCGGCGACTGACGCGCGGGACCCGCGTGTCATTGACATGTAAAGGGGGAGAGGCAGCACGCGTCAGCCATGGCGATGGACGAAGCTTCGCCGACGGTGATCTCCCCGACGAATCGACGCAGAGCACCGGGCGTGCCCTACGTGAAGAACCGCGTCTATTGGTACTCTAACCTCGCTCCCTCCTCATCCCTTTAAGCACCCACAACACGGAGTCGGCGGCTCGGCCATAAGCGCCTGGCGGTCTGGCGGCTGCGTTCCGGCCGGCCAGATCAAGCCGACGGATGTGACATCATCACACGAGTAACAAGGTCGCGTGACGGAGAAGACAAGGCGGGAGCTAGGGAAGGAAGAGAGGAGCTGTCTTTGTGCTAGCCACGACGAGCTCCAACTCCGGCGAGTTGTGGTGGCGGCGGAAACTCAAATGGGGCCACTACCTTGGGTTCTCCGCTCGGCGAGATGGAATAGCTAGGGGAGGTGAAGGCGAGCTGAGCGCTAATCGGAGGTGGTGATTTCGCCGGCGGTGAGCGCTTGTGGCGGCAGCGCTTGCTCTGCGTCGATGGAGGAGCCATACTGCTGCGCGCGAGAGAGCGCGTATGGGAAGGAAATGAAAAATGGGCGGGCGAGCTGGTCTGGCAAAGGCTGGAGGTCTTGTGAGCTTAAGCGAGGCGAGCAAGGGGACCTCAGGAGCGCCACCACGTGGCGGCGCCGGCAGTCTGATCGCCACGCTGGTGGCCATTGCTGGCCTTGATGGGAGGACATGGCAAGGCTGCCTTGGCCTTGTGAGGGAGGGCCGAAAGCTAGGCCGGGCCGGCTTATGAATCTGGCGGAAGTGAGGCGCAAGGCCCACGAAGGTAAAACAAGATTTTTCAAATTAATTTGAATTCCTTTTTCATTCAAACGAATTTTTGGACTAAATCAAAGCAGTTTCAAACTTTGGACCAAAAATAAAAGTTGCTCAAAATTTTATCCTCTACAACTTTGATTTTAAGACCAACATCCAATTCATTATAGATTTTAAATTATAAAATTAAAGTCAATTTTGACTCGAACCCTAATTTTTGGAGAATTATTTTTAAAGCAAAATTTGGCAATAATTCAAATACAAACCTTGCTCCAAAAATTGTGCTAAACAATTCTAGATGATTTACAATCATAACCAAACAAGTTCTACTAACCTAGCAAGCAAGAATCAGAGCAAAACAACTCTAATAAGTGTATGCATCATTTACGTTTCACAAACATGTTTCGTATGTTTCGAAGTAATGTTTCAGTTATTATATGCAAGATTATGCATGTATGATTAGGATGCTTGATGATGCATGATATGCGTGATTTGCAGTGCCTAAATACAGGCATAACACCGGGGTGTTACAGCCCTCCCCCCTTATAAAAATCTCGTCCCGAGATTTGGGTTACGAACCATTTGTTATAAAATTCTTCATAAGCTTTTTGTAGATACTCTCCTGTTTCCCAAGTTGCATCTCCCTCATCATGATGATCCCACTGTATCTTGTATGTTTTCACCACACTATTCCGAGTAGCACGTTCCTTAGTGTCTAACACCCGGACTGGTTGTTCACGATACACCAAATCTGATTTGAGTTGAATACCTCGAGGTTCTATTCTTTCCTCCGGAACACGCAAACATTTCTTGAGATGTGATACATGGAAAATCGGGAAAACTGTACTCATTGTCTCGTGTAACTCTAACTTGTAGGCTACCGAACCTCTTTGTTCCAAGATCTTGTATGGTCCTACTGAATCTCGCAAGCAAGCTTTCTTGATTCCAAACCTTTTCTTCTTCATTGGCGTGACTTTCAGATAAACATAGTCACCAACTTCAAACCTAAGGGATCTCCTTCTTTTATCTCGCATAGCTTTTACGGCGTGATTGGGCCGCTTTCATATTCTCATCAATAATATGAACTTTCTTCTCGGCTTCTTCTACAAAGTCAATGCCATAATATCTTCTATCACCGTGCTCGACCCAATTCAATGGTGTTCTACATTTTCTGCCATATAAAGCTTCGAATGGGGCCATCTTGATGCTTTCTTGATAACTATTATTATAAGAAAACTCCGCTAACGGTAACCATGACTCCCATGATCCCTTAGAAGACAATACACAGGCTCTTAACATATCCTCCAAAACAAAGATTCACTGCTCACCGACCATCTGTCTGAGGATGATAAGCGGTACTGCGAATCAAACTAGTTCCTAAGCCTTTGTGTAAATGTTCCCAAAAATGAGCCGTGAACTGTGAGCCTCTATCAGACACTATGGTCTTTGGTATTCCATGCAACCTCACAATTTCTGCGATATACTTCTCAGCATATTGAGGTGGTCGATAAGTGGTTTTGACAGGTAGGAAATGAGCGGTCTTGGTAAGACGATCCACAATTACCCAGATCGAATCATGTCCTTTTTGAGTAGTGGGCAAACCCGTGATAAAATCCATACTGATATCGTCCCACTTCCAACTCGGGACTGATAATGGTTGCAACATACCGGCAGGTTTCATGTGAATTGCTTTCACTCGACAACATGTGTCACATCTGACAACATATGCTGTAATTTCTTTCTTCATTTTGGTCCACCAATAACGAGATCTTAATTCTTGATACATCTTACTACTTCCAGGATGGATAGATAGCTTAGAAAGGTGAGCTTCATCCATGAGTTTATTTCTAAGCTCTCGATCCTTGGGAACCACAAGACGGTTGTCAAACCACAACACGCCCTGTTCATCCACTTTAAAGTGTTGAGACGGCTTTTCTTTTATTTTCTCTTTGATGTGGAATATCCCCTTGTCAGTTTTCTGACCTTCTATTATCTTACTCTCCAACGAGTAACTAATCAATACTATGTAACACACAAGGGATGCATTAGATCGAACCCATCTTCAAGTAATGGTCGCACATTCAAGTAATGTGACTTTCTCGCTCAAAGCATCTGCCACTACATTGGCCTTACCAGGATGATATTGCACATTCAAGTTATAATCCTTGATCAATTCCAACCATCTACGTTGTCTCATGTTTAGCTCTGGTTGGGTAAAGATATACTTAAGACTCTTGTGATCCGTGAAAATATTGCACACGTTACCCAGAAGATAATATCTCCAAATTTTTAGGGCGTGCACAACTGCAGCAAGTTCAAGATCATGTGTTGGATAGTTGACCTCGTGCTTCCTCAATTGACGTGATGCATAAGCAATGACTCTCCTTTCTTGCATGAGAACACATCCTAATCCAGTCTTTGATGCGTCGCAAAACACATCAAATGGTTTCTCGATATCCGGTTGGGCTAGAACAGAGCAGCGGTGGTTAACAGTTTCCGCAAAGTGTGGAAAGTCGCTTCACACTCTTCCATCCACACAAATTTATGATCCTTCCGAGGAGACTTGTCATCGGTTTGGCGATCTTCGAGAAATCTGGTATAAAGCGACGGTAATAACCCGCTAGTCCTAAGAAACTTCTAATCTCGTGAACGTGGTCGGTGCTTTCCAATTCATAACTTCTTGCACCTTACTTGGATCGATCAAACTCCATTCTCTGACAGAATGTGACCAAGGAAAGGAACTTCCTTCAACCAGAATTCGTATTTGCTAAACTTAGCATACAATTGATGATCTCTAAGTCCGGTCAAGACAGCTTCTCGAGATGCTCTTCGTGATCTTTCTCATTCTCGGAGTACACCGAGAATGTCATCGATGAACACTACCACAAACTTATCTAATTCGGCATGAAAACCGTATTCATCAAAAACATAAAGTATGCGGGGAGCATTTGTCAAGCCAAAAGACATGACAAGATACTCATACAACCCGTATCTGGTGGAAAATGCGGTTTTAAATTATATCCTGTGGCCTTATCTTGATCTCGATGATAACCGGATCTCAAATCTATTTTTGAGAACACCTTGGCCTTGGATAATTGGTCAAACAGAACATCGATATGTGGCAAGGATATTTATTCTTGACGGTCCACGACATTGAGTGGCTCATGTAATCTCGCACATTCTCAACGTGCCCTCTTTCTTCTTTTCACAAACAAAGCGGGACATCCCCATTCGGACTTGCTTGGCCGAATAAACCCCTTTTTCGACAAATCTTCTAATTGCTTCTTTAGCTCAAATTAACTCATCCGGAGGCATCCGATATGGTCTCCTTGAAATCGGAGCTGTTCGGTACTAGCTCAATTCCAAACTCAATCTCCCTATCCGGCGGAAGACCGGGTAACTCATCCGGGAATATATCCGGAAATTCACACACTACTGGGAATCGATGAAAAGGAATGATCGCCGTAGCACATGTAACACTTATAAGGTCTGTTCTCCGAGGCAATGGTACTTGGAAAGTACCCTCACCTGTGGGATCCTTAAGGGTAAGTACTCGACTTCCAAAGATCTATGACCGCTCCCCAATCCTTCATCCAATTCATCCCTATAATGACATCCAAGACTAATCCAGGCATAACTATCAAGTTCACTCGGAACTTTCGCCACCTAATTCAAGGGTTGCCCTCGAACCATCCGGTTAGTCAAAACATCAGCCCTATGAACTTATACGTACCCATACCCCAATTACGTGCATAGTTGTCCATGTTTACGTGCAAATGCTTGACTCATAAAAGAATGCGATGATCCGAATCAAATAGAACAACCTGCAGGGTTTTTGTTGACAGAAACTTACCAAAGAAGTGACGGGCTCTCCTCCGAATTTCATCCATTTGTTGTATTATGCACTCTAGCATTATAAGTCTGCTTTGCTTCTTCTTGGGCGTACGGACAAAACCTCGAGAAATGACCGGGTTGCTCACAGCTTATAGCAGGGTCCTCTTCTTGTCGTCGGAGATCCCATAGTTCCTTGAATCGCCTTGTACCGCAGATTCTTGTCGCTTTGTTGGTACATCTCTTGCCATCTTGTACGGCTTTTGAGGTCCACGGAAATTCGACTTCTTGGTGAGGTGGCTCGAACCTAGCGCCAGTGCTTGATGGGCGATATGGAGGATGACCTCCCATAGGTGCTCTAGCTTGAGACGGCCCACCTTCAAAGGCTCTCTTGCGTGTCTTGGTCATAGTGATCTTGCGTTGTTATTCTTCTCCCTTTTAGACGATCGATGAAGTCATTGAATCGACACGGTTGTTGGTACCAACATGCTTCATCATTTTTGGATTGAGTCCTCTCTTGAAACTGGCTATTCTTTTAGCATCTGTGTCAACCATGTCGGGAGCATAGCGACACAAGTTGTTGAAGGCATGCAGGTATTGCGTCACGGTTTTGGTGCCCTGGTTTAATGCCAGAAACTCTCCCAACTTCATTTCACCACCGGGTGGAATATAGACTCCACGAAAGGCCTCAAAGAAACTCTCCAAGAGATCTGAGCATTTGGAGGGAAGGTGGTGCGATGGTGCTTCCACCACATTCCCGCCGGTCCCTGCAATTGAAGTGCAGCATACTCTGCTTTTTAGAACCTCAGTCATCCTCAACACACGGAATTTATCTTCCATTGTGTTGATCCATTCCTCAGCATCGAGTGGCTCTATTGCTTCCTTGAATACGGGTGGCCTGGTGTCCATGAAATCCTTGAAGCTGCTATATTGGTTCACTCCCATGCCACCACCTTGATTGTTACCACGTTGAACGTTGTTGGCGATGGTGCGCAGAAAATCCTCCATGTTCTTCTGGGATTGTTCCGTGTTGCGCTGACTCCCGAGCAACTGTGCGAGAAACATCTCGGGGGTAAACGGGGGAGGAGGTGGCAAATGTGGTTCATGGGGGGGTTCATTGATGTTGCCGTGGTTCCCACCATCACCACCACCACCGGTCCCCGCACCGTTAGCACCGGTCTCCGCGGCTTCATACGTGGTTCGGCGAGTGTTTGTCATCTGCATATTTCAGCAACAAGTAACGATTGAGTGAAGCTGTAATGATTGCGAGTGAAGAAAAATTATGCCGTACTGAATTTACTGGAGAGAATAAATTCATGCAATAAAACAGAGGCATGACAATCTCATCCCAATTAAGACAACAACACTTAATCGAATTACTTCAACGGCAAACATCGCATTCATACAGTCGCATTGCCAGCATACATACACTGGACTTTTTATGCGTTCAGATATCGCATTCGAACATCAAGTTCCAACCACATGCCAAGTCTCATACGTTCGAAACAACATACTATAGGTTACATGCCAACAAAAGAAAGGTCTTCACGACAGGACCTAGATACTAGCGCAAGGCAACTAGCCTATTCCTCAGGGCCATCGTCGGGATCGGAGACGTCACCATCGCCTCCAGGTGAAACTACATGCTCGTTCTGGTTGTCGTCGTCGATGTCCATGCCAGCGGCGTTTGCTAGAGCATATGGGCCAACCCCATTGTAGAGCGCGTGAAACTCCTCGTGCAGGTTGCCGTTGTATTCCTCTAGCTCATCGACTCTCTGCAGCAGAAGGTTTCTTGCATTCCAGGCTTCATTCCTTTCCTGAACCAACTGTCCAATCATGCGATCTGCATTGTTGTTGGCTTGAGTCAACGTATGCACTCGCTGCATAGCTCTATCACCTCTCTCAACCGCCTGATCTCGCTGTAAGTTCATATCAGCCAACTGCTCCTGCAAGCTAGCTATAGCTCGTGCCTGTCTCTTCTTCTGCTTCTTCCCTTTGAGCTTATCCTCACTCCGCAAACCAGTCAAAGTCCAGTAAGTACTCTCGAGACCTTCATACGCTCTGATGGCGGCGAACATAGCACTCATTGCCTGGTTGTCACTAGCCTGTCCCTCAGCTGGACCTCTGACCAATGCACTTCCCTGAGGCTGAACCCAAATGGCATCGCGAGGATCATCCCTAGGAAAAGTACCACTTAGAGCTGCAGCAAGCTCACTGGGAAATCTGCTCATAATGTCCCCGATGACACGGAAGGCTGCTCCTCTCTGCACCCTCACCGGGTCGACCCTCAAACTCAAGTGCCAACCATCCCAATCTGGAGCATCACCGAGAGCAGGAACCGTGATCTCCACCACTCGCTAGTCCATCTTCTCGCTAATCGGCTCTCATTCCAAGAGTACACCGGCTTGACCCTCTGGTACCCCACATCATGGAGCACTCTCCAAAGCAAAGTTGGCATGCCAAACTCGCTCAAGAAGGTGTCCGTGTGGTGCGGTGCTCCCTCGTGGGCCAATCTGACGTCGAGGTGCTCTTCCTCCGGTGGACTTACTGAGCGGTCTCGCTTCGTGGGCCATCCATCAGTAAAAAGTTCTCTTATTACTTTGGGAAACATACTTTTGGTGATACGTCTTTTATCAAAATGAGATAATCAATTTATAAGGAGGAATGCATGAGATGAATGAAATGCACAAGTAACATGATGTATGTACGTGCTGCAGACGCTCTCACAAACTTAGGAATAAATAATTTCTAACGACGAATTAATTGGCATACATACAACGATCTCTCAATACGTAGCTAATACGTTCTACACGATAGCGTTGTTATGTACTGCGAAAGATTCATTTCAGCCCAATTCCCAATGAATGCATAATAGCAAAGAAGGTTTTATCTACACGCCTACACGAATCCCCGGATACGTGTACAACGGTAGTAACTACTCCAACCATCGTCCTATTGACGGCATCGCCTCCACAGACGGAAGACCCATACATGAGATACCTTTGTAAAACATGTAGAGAACATGTAATTACTCCAACATCATATAAGCATTCACCCTAGATCGGCGGTGTGTCCGATCATGCTCTCACAACTCACACTTACCGAGGCGTAGAGGCAATTGATCCATTCATTACCACTCAAACAAGTGGCACTCATACAATAGCACGCCGTATGAGCGACGAAAGAAAAATATGATGCAAGAACCCAGTCAGTACTTAATTAAGCCACCTAAAGTCCTTAACTGGGCCTAAAGGATATGATCACTGGCACACTTTAGATTTTGAAAATCACGTTTTCCCAAATGCCTTTTTGTTTTAAATACACTTGTGAACGATAACACGCTAAACCATGCTCTCGATACCACCGTATGTGTAACCGACCAATTATACGAAATTAAGTAAGAAAATCATCCACCGGAAAGCGATTTATTGAGCAAACTTAAGCCCGTATAACCCGGTAGTCCGTGAAATCACGAAGGATTTCAAACCAACTCGTGTCCCAACCATGATCGATCGTAATAAGTTTAGCGGTCACCATCACATATTACATAAAAGTTCGCAACCTCGGATACATCGAGTTTAAACATAGTTATTACAAACCAGTTCGAATAAAAGTAGCGGAAGTCATTTGTTCAAACCACACACACACACACGCTGGAGTTTAAATATAGTGCCGTGAATGATCATCTCCAACAAAAGCATTAGATGAGACGTAAGGAATGACCATGCCCATGGTCCTAAGCATCACCCATCGCAGGATAAAGGCGGTTGATACAATAGCCGTAATACATCCGCGCCCATCTCGCAACAAGTGGGAATAAAACCACGAGTACGAGAAGGTACTCAAATGAGACTTCTTACCCGACATAACCGAAAAATAAATGACACCAAGGATTATGCAGGCATTATAGTAGGGTAGCTGACTCATTTGCAAAAGAAGCATTTTTAGCATTTCAAGAACCTTTCTAAAAGCATTATTGTCAAGTTAATTATTATTAACCTGTCGACTAGATTTGCACCTATACTAGAGTAAACATGTGATTAAGCAATTAATGATAACCACCGATCATTAAACAACTTCCATCTTGTCATATTCACTATAACTCGTCCAAGTGTTCCATAAACATTTACTACGATGAAGTCACTCAAGTCAAGTGCTCACTATCCAGGAGCGATGGCGATTCGAATCGATTCCTAACCAGCTGGTGATTTATTCCTTACACAAATCTCACTCACCCGCTAAAGTGAGATATTGATCACCGAAATCAACTTTCCGTATCTCGAGTTTGCCAGAACCACATGTACCGGGGGCCGACCGATCGCACTTTGGTCTTATCATCCCGCCCGTGTCCTACCACACCGCTTCACACAAGTCGTGCTGCGGGCAATCTACTCGGCCCGAAAAATCTCCCGGCTTTTCAGCGGTCGGAAGGTACTTTATCCGGCCAGACTAAATGTAAGGCATGCGTTCAACATGACTCGAGGCCCAACAACGGTCGGTCCTTAATCGACACGCAGACGGAAACACTACAGGTCAAAACCCCAAAGTCTCCGCCTTGGGTCTCAACTTCATTTAACACTTAGTTATACCATGACTTCATAGCCATCCAAACAGATTCGGTAACCACCTATAGCTCGCAGTGACAGAAATCACCCGACTTCTACCGGTCTAAGCCAGCTAAAGCATTGACTCATTGCGGATACCGTGGTAACAAGGATATAGTATAACAAAGGTAAACAAGGTATAATGCAAAGAACGGTTGCAAACAACTCCTGAACGTAATGCATCAATTTCAAGTAAAGCATTTAACGAAATCATTGCAAACCGGGAGAAAAATGCTCCGGGCTTGCCTCTCTCGAAGGAGCTTGGATTGTGATCGGGGCACTCGGAAGTTCTTCAACGTCCTCCTCGTCGACTTCCGGCACTTCTCTGCTGCTGCACTCGAACCGCCTCGGGCTCCTCGGGAATGACGACTGGGTTCTCGGTTTGCGATCCCAGATGATGCAATGCGTGTAAGTGCCTATGCAATCGGTGCATCAAGGAGATGAATGCAATGGATATGTTGAAAGGCAAGGTAGTCAACATCATCCAAGAAACTATGCTACAAGCACATGTCATCTACTGCATTCTCTTCTACTACCAATATGTTAAGTCAACATATTTTATTAAATGCTTCAAAGATACACCAAAGCTTTACTAATTTCTTAATCACACTTAAGGCAACACTTGCTTAAACCCTAATTAATAATAGGTTTGAATAGCAACATATATTTCTGATGCTCCTAAAAATATGAGAAAAATACAGTAGCATAATACTACCCTAAATGGAATACCATAAAAATTTCATGGCATTTGGATAAGTAAACTATCCTACATAAAAATGACAAGCTATAGCATAAAAATGAGCATGAAATTACTTTGTACTATGAAAAGTGTCAAACAACAGATTGAGTATTTTTCCTATGTTCTTTATAGTATATAATCACTGTACAAAAATTGTCACATGCATGTTTTATACAAAATTTGTGCTCTAGCAAAAATAACAAAAATCAGCCATTAAAGGTACTTGAACTACACCTCAAAATTTTCCCACAGCACATGCATGAAACATATTTTTCCTAGGAAGTACATGACATAAGAAGATTAACAAACTTGGAATCATATTTTTCTGAAGCCTATAGAATTTTCTACAGATTTTTCAAGTTATCAGCAATATTCAAGATTAAATAAAATTCTACAGAAAAGTATTTCAAAAATGACATGCAATAATTTTCCTAGTAGATCTGATGATAAGGAACCTAGCAAAATTTGTTTCAACAAATTTGGAGCAAATTTGAGTACCCAAACATTTTTCAAACCATTTCAAATTTCAAATAATAAAGAATAAATGAAAACAATTCCTTTACATAATCTTGGGCGGCCGAAGGATCCGACGGCCCACGACACAACAAGCAGCCTAAGCTCAGCTCCCACCTTCGCTCGGCGACAGCGACGCATGGGACCCGCGTGTCATTGACCTGTAACAGGTGGGAGAGGCGGCACGCGTCAGCATGGCGATGGACGAGCTCGCCGACGGTGATCTCCCCGACGAAATCGACGGCACCGGCGTGCCCTACGTGAAGAACCGCGTCTATTGGTACTCTAACCTCGCTCCCTCATCGACCCTAAGCACCCCAAATGACGGAGCTTTCGCGGCTCGGCCATGGCGCACGGTCTGGCAAAGCGCCCGCTGTCCCGGCCAGATCAGGGCCGACGGGGACTGTGACATCATCACACGAGTAACAGTGCGCGACGGAGAAGACAAGGCGGGAGCTAGGGAAGGAAGAGAGGAGCTGTGCTGTGCTAGCCACGACGAGCTCCAACTCCGGCGAGTTGTGGTGGCGGCGGAAACTCAAATGGGGCCACTACCTTGGGTTCTCCGGCTCGACGGCGAGATGGAATAGCTAGGGGAGGTGAAGGCGGAGCTGAGCGCTAACTGGAGGTGGTGATTTCGCGGGCGAGCGCCCCGGCGACGGCAGCTTGCTTCGGCGTCGATGGAGGAGCCATGCGCCGCTATCTGCGAGAGAGCGCATGGCGAAGGAAATGAAAAATGGGCGGGCGAGCTGTCCAGGCAGCTGCGGTGTCAAGGGAGCTTGCTTAGGCGAGGCGGCGGTGGGACCCGCAGGAGCGCCACCCGGCGGGCGGCGCCGGCGTACGGTCGCCACGCGGTGGCCATTGCCTGAGCGCTGGTCGGACACACGGCAGGGCGCGCGGGAGGGAGGCCGAGCTAGGCCGGGCCGGCTTGCGAACTGGGCCGGGAAGTGAGGCGCAAGGCCCACGAAGGTAAAACAAGGTTTTTCAAATTAATTTGAATTCCTTTTTCATTCAAACGAATTTTTGGACTAAATCAAAGCAGTTTCAAACTTTGGACCAAAAATAAAAGTTGCTCAAAATTTTATCCTCTACAACTTTGATTTTAAGACCAACATCCAATTCATTATAGATTTTAAATTATAAAATTAAAGTCAATTTTGACTCGAACCCTAATTTTTGGAGAATTATTTTTAAAGCAAAATTTGGCAATAATTCAAATACAAACCTTGCTCCAAAAATTGTGCTAAACAATTCTAGATGATTTACAATCATAACCAAACAAGTTCTACTAACCTAGCAAGCAAGAATCAGAGCAAAACAACTCTAATAAGTGTATGCATCATTTACGTTTCACAAACATGTTTTGTATGTTTCGAAGTAATGTTTCAGTTATTATATGCAAGATTATGCATGTATGATTAGGATGCTTGATGATGCATGATATGCGTGATTTGCAGTGCCTAAATACAGGCATAACACCGGGGTGTTACAATATCCTCCAAAATAGCATTCACTCGTTCAGTCTGACCATCTGTTTGAGGATGATAAGCGGTACTGCGAATCAAACTAGTTCCTAAGCCTTTGTGTAAATGTTCCCAAAAGTGAGCCGTGAACTGTGAGCCTCTATCAGATACTATGGTCTTTGGTATATCATGCAACCTCACAATTTCTACGATATACTTCTCGGTATATTGAGGTGGTCGATATGTGGTTTTGACAGGTAGGAAATGAGCGGTCTTGCTAAGACGATCCACAATTACCCAAATCGAATCATGTCCTTTTGGAGTAGTGGGCAAACCCGTGATAAAATCCATACTTATATCGTCCCACTTCCAACTAGGGACGGACAAGGGTTGCAACATACCAGCAGGTTTCATGTGAATTGCTTTCACTCGACAACATGTGTCACATCTGACAACATATGCTGTAATTTCTTTCTTCATTTTGGTCCACCAATAACGAGCTCTTAGTTCTTGATACATCTTACTACTTTCGGGATGGATAGATAGCTTAGAAAGGTGAGCTTCATCCATGAGTTTATTCCTAAGCTCTCGATCCTTGGGAACCACAAGATTTGTCGTCAAACCACAACACGTCCTGTTCATCCACTTTAAAGTGTTGAGACGGCTTTTCTTTTATTTTCTCTTTGATGTGAAATATCCCTTGTCGGTTTTCCGGCCTTCTATTATCTTACTCTCCAAAGAGCAACTAATCTGAATACTATGTAACACAAAGATGATGCATTAGATCGAACCCATCTTCAAGTAATGGTCGCACATTCAAGTAATGTGACTTTCTGCTCAAAGCATCTCGCCACTACATTGGCTTTTCCAGGATGATATTGCACATTCAAGTTGTAATCCTTGATCAATTCCAACCATCTGCGCTGTCTCATGTTTAGCTCTGGTTGGGTAAAGATGTACTTAAGACTCTTATGATCTGTGAAAATGTTGCACATATTACCCAGTAGATAATGTCTCCAAATTTTTAGGGCGTGCACAACTGCAGCAAGTTCAAGATCATGTGTTGGATAGTTGACCTCATGTTTTCTCAATTGACATGATGCATAAGCAATGACTCTCCTTTCTTGCATAAGAACACATCCTAATCCAGTCTTCGATGCGTCGCAAAACACATCAAATGGTTTCTCGATATCTGGTTGTGCTAGAACAGGAGCAGTGGTTAACAGTTTCCGCAAAGTGTGGAAAGCTGCTTCATACTCCTCTGTCCACACAAACTTGTGATCCTTCTGTAGGAGGCTTGTCATCGGTTTGGCGATCTTCGAGAAATCTGGTATAAAGCGACGGTAATAACCGGCTAGTCCTAAGAAACTTCTAATCTCAGGAACTGTGGTCGGTGCTTTCCAATTCATAACTTCTTGCACCTTACATGGATCGACTGAAACCCCATTCTCTGACAGAATGTGTCCAAGGAAAGGAACTTCCTTCAACCAGAATTCGCATTTGCTAAACTTAGCATACAGTTGATGATCCCTAAGTCTGGTCAAGACGGTTCTCAGATGCTCTTCATGATCTTTCTCATTCTCGGAGTACACCAGAATGTCATCGATGAACACTACCACAAACTTATCCAATTCTGGCATGAAAACTGTATTCATCAAAAACATAAAGTATGCGGGAGCATTTGTCAAGCCAAAGGACATGACAAGATACTCATACAACCCAGATCTGTGGAAAATGCGCTTTCAGTATATCCTGTGGCCTTATCTTGATATGATGATAACCGGATCTCAAATCTATTTTTGAGAACACCTTGGCCTTGGATAATTGGTCAAACAGAACATCAATATGAGGCAAGGGATACTTATTCTTTACGGTCACAGCGTTGAGTGGCCTGTAATCTACGCACATTCTCAACGTGCCCTCTTTCTTCTTCTTCACAAACAAAGCGGGACATCCCCATTCAGACTTGCTTGGCCGAATAAACCCCTTTTTTGACAAATCTTCTAATTGCTTCTTCACCAAATTAACTCATCCGGAGGCATCCGATATGGTCTCCTTGAAATCGGAGCTGCCCGGGACTAACTCAATTCCAAACTCAATCTCCCTATCCGGCGGAAGACCAGGTAACTCATCCGGGAATACATCCGGAAATTCACACACTACCGGAATCTGATGAATAGGAACGACTGTCGTAGCACATGTAACACTTATAAGGTCTGTTGTCCGAGGCAATGGTACTTGGAAAGTACCTCACCCGAGGATCCTTAAGGGTAAGTACTCGACTTCCAAAGATCTATGACCGCTCCCCAATCCTTCATCCAATTCATCCCTATAATGACATCCAAAACTAATCCAGGCATAACTATCAAGTTCACTCGGAACTTCCTCGCTACCTAACTCAAGGTTGCCCTCGAACCATCCGGTTAGTCAAAACATCACCCCTAACTTCGAACTTATACTGTAACCATAACCCAATTCATGAATAGTTGTTCGTGTTTCTATGCAAATGCTTGACTCATAAAAGAATGCGATGATCCGTAATCAAATAGAACAATCTGCAGGGTTTTTCGTTGATGAAAACTTACCAAAGCAGCGATTTCTCTCTCCTCCGAATTTCATCCATTGTTGTACTGTGCACTCTAGCATTATAAGTCTGCCGCTTCTTCTTGGTAGTACTGCGGACAAAACCTCAAGAAATGACCGGGTTGATCACAGTTATAGCAGGGTCCTCTTACTGTCCCGGCAGATCCCACAGTTCCCTTGGAACTGCCTTGTACCGCAGTTGCGGCTGCTTTGTTGGGCTGTACCGCCATCTTGTACGACTTTTGAGGTCCACGGAAATTCTGACTTCTTGGCTGAGGTGGCCTGAACCTAGCGCCAGGTGCCGATGGGCGATATGGAGGACGACCTCCCATAGGTGCTCTAGCTTGGGACGGACCACCTTCAAAGGCTCTCTTGCGTGTCTTGGCTGCAGTGCTGGTGTTGTTATTCTTCTCCTGCTTCAGACAGTCGCTGATGAAGTCATTGAATCTGACACGGTTGTTGGTACCAACATGCTTCATCATTTTTGGATTGAGTCCCCTCTTGAAACTGGCTATTCTTTTAGCATCTGTGTCAACCATGTCGGGAGCATAGCGACACAAGTTGTTGAAGGCATGCAGGTATTGCGTCACGGTTTTGGTGCCCTGGTTCAACGCCAGAAACTATCCCAACTTCATCTCGATCAGCCCGGTGGAATATAGACTCCACGGAAGGCCTCAAAGAAACTCTCTCCAAGAAATCAGGGCATTTGGAGGGAAAGTGGTGCGATGGTGCTTCCACCACATTCCCGCCGGTCCTCAAATTGAAGTGCAAAGATACTCCGCTTTCGAACCTCACCATCCTCAACACACGGAATTTATCTTCCATCGTGTTGATCCATTCCTTAGCATCAAGTGGCTCTGTTGCTTCCTTGAATCTTGGCGGCCCGGTGTCCATGAAATCCTTGAAGTCGCTATATTGGTTCACTCCCATGCCACCACCTTGATTGTTACCACGTTGAACGTTGTTGGCGATGGTTCGCAGAAAATCCTCCATGTTCTTTTGGGATTGTTCCGCATTGCGCCGACTCTCGGCAAATTGTCATGAGGAACATTTCGAGGGTAAACGGGGGAGGAGGTGGCAAATGTGGTTCATGGGGAGGCTCATTGTTGTTGCTGTGGTTTCCACCATCACCACCACCACCGTCCCCTTTACCGTTAGCACCGGTCTCGGCCGACCTCATACGTGGTTCGACGAGTGTTTGTCATCTGCATTTTTCAAAAACAAGTAATGATTGAGTGAAGCTGTAATAATTGCGAGTGAATGAAAAATTATGCCGCTTGAATTTCTTGAGAGAATAAATTCATACAATAAATCGAGGGCACAACAATCGCATCCCAATTAAAACAACAGCACTTAATCAAATTACTTCAACGGCCAACATCGCGTCCATACAATCCAATTGCCAGCATACATACAATGGACTTTTTATGCGTTAAGATATTGCATTCTAAATCAAGTTCCAATCATATGCCAAGTCTCATACGTTCAAAGCAACATACAATAGGTTACATGCCAACAAAAGAAAGGTCATTGCGACAGGACCTAGATACTAGCGCAAGGCGACTAGCCTACTCCTCGGGGCCATCGTCGGGATCGGAGACGTCACCATCGCCTCTAGGTGAAACTGCAGGCTCGTCCTGGTTGTCGTCGTCGATGTCCATGCCAGCGGCGTTCGGTGGAGCATATGGGCCAACCCCATTGTAGAGCGCGTGAAACTCCTCATGCAGGTTGCCGTTGTATTCTTCTAGCTCATCGACTCTCTGTAGTAGAAGGTTTCTTGCGTTCCAGGCTTCATTCCTTTCCTGAACCAGCTGTCCAATCATGCGGTCTGCATTGTTGTTGGCTTGAGTCAACGTATGCACTCGCTGCATAGCTCTATCACCTCTCTCAACCGCCTGATCTCGTTGCAAGTTCATATCAGCCAACTGCTCCTACAAGCTAGCTATAGCACGTGCCTGTCTCTTCTTCTGCTTCTTCCCTTTTAGCTTGTCTTCACTACGCAAGCCAGTCAAAGTCCAGTAGGTACCCTCGAGACCCTCATACGCTCTGATGGCGGCGAACATAGCACTCATTGCCTGGTTGTCGCTAGCCTGTCCTTCAGCTGGACCTCTGACCAATGCACTTCCTTGAGGTTGAACCCAAATGGCATCACGAGGATCATCCCTAGGAAAAGTACCAGCTAGAGCTGCTGCAAGCTCACTGGGAAATTTGCTCATAATGTCCCTGATGACACGGAAGGCTGCTCCCTCTACACCCTCAGCTGGAGTGCGACCCTCAAACTCCAAATGCCAACCATCCCAATCTGGAGCATCACCGAGAGCAGAAACCGTGATCTCCACCACTGCGAGTCCATCCTCTGCTAACTGGCTCTCATTCCAAGAGTACACCGGCTCTTGACCCTCTGGGTACCCCACATCATGGAGCACTCTCCAAAGCAGAGTTGGCATGCCAAACTCGCTCAAGAAGGTGTCCGTGGTGCGGTGCTCCCTCAGGGCCAACGGACGTCGAGGTGCTCTTCCTCCGGTGGACTTACGGGCGGTCTGCTTCGTGCGGGCCATCTGTAGCAAAAGTTCTTTTATTACCCCGGGAAACATATTTTAGGTGATACAACTTTTATCAAAAGGAGATAATCAATTTATAAGGGGAGGAATGCATGACATGAATGAATTGCACAAGTAACATGATGTATGTACGTGCCGTACGTTCTCACAAACTTATAGAAATAAATAAGTTCTAACGACGAATTCGGTGGCATACAAACGATCTCTCAAATACGTAGCTAATACGTTCTACACGATAGCGTTGTTATGTACCTACAGAAGATTTCATTTCAGCCCAATTCCCAATGAATGCATAAAAGCAGTAAAGTTTTCTCTACACGCTCTACACGAATCCCCAGATACGTGTACAATGGTAGTAATTACTACCGAACCATCGTCCCTATTGACGGCATCGCCTCAACAGAGACGGAAGACCCATACATGAGATACCTTTGTAAAACATGCGTAGAACATGTAATTACTCCAAAGACATCATATAAGCATTCACCCTAGATCGGTGTGTATCCGATCATGCTCTCACAACTCACACTTACCGACGCCGTGAGGCAAATGATCCATTCATTATCACTCAAACAAGTGGCACTCATATAATAGCACGTCGTATGAGCGACGAAAAGAGAAATATGATGCAAGAACCCCAAGTCAAGATTTCTTAATTAAGCCACCTAAAGTCCTTAATCGGGCATAAGGGATATGATCATCGGCACACTTTATATTTTGAAAATCACATTTTCCAAATGCCTTTTTGTTTTAAATACACTTGTGAACAAGAACACGCTAAACTCACGGCTCGATACCACCGTAATGTGAACCGACCAATTATACTGAAATTAAGTAAGAAAATCATCCGCCAGAAGCGCATTTATTGAGCAAACTTAAGCCCAGATAACCCCGTAGTCCGTGAAATCACGAAGGATTTCAAACCAACTTCCATTCCAATGCAAGATCGTAATAAGTTTAGCGGTCACCATCACATATTACATAAAAGTTCACAATCTCGGATACATCGAGTTTAAACATAGTTATTACAAAACCAGTTCGAATAAAAGTAGCGGAAGCCATTTGTTCAAACCACACACACTCACGCGGAGTTCAAATATAGTGCCAGCGAATGATCATCTCCAACAAAAGCATTAGACGAGACGTAAGGAATGACCATGCCCATGGTCCTAAGCATCACCCATCGCAGGATAAAGGCAGTTGATACAATAGCCGTAATACATCTGCCCATCTGCAACAAGTGGGAATAAAACCCTAAGTACGAGAAGGTACTCAGCTAGACTTACCCGACATAACCGAAAATAAATGACACCAAGGATTATGAAGGCTTTATAGTATGGTAGCTGACTCATTTGCAAAAGAAGCATTTTTAGCATTTCAAGAACTTTTCGAAAAGCATTATTGCCAAGTTAATTATTATTAACCTGTCGACTAGATTTGCACCTATACTAGAGTAAAAAAGTGATTAAGCAGATAATGATAACCAATGATCATTAAACAACTTCCATACTGTCATATTCATTATAACTGTCCAAGTGTTCCATAAACATTTACTACGATGAAGTCACTCAAGTCAAGTGCTCACTATCTAGGAGCGATGGCGATTCGAATCGATTCCTAACCAGCTGGTGATTTATTCCTTACACAAACCTCACTCACCCGCTAAAGTGAGATATTGATCACCGAGTCAACTTTCCAGGAATCTCGAGTTTGCCAGGAACCACATGTACCCGGGGGCCGACCGACTGCACTTTGGTCTTATCATCCTGCCCCCGTGTCCTACCACACCTGCTCTGGCACAGTGCGTTGCGGGCAATCTACTCGGCCCGAAAAACCTCCCAGCTTCGCGGTCGGAAGGTACTTTATCTGGCCAGCTAAATGTAAGGCATGCGTTCAACATGACTCGAGGCCCAACAACGGCCGGTCCTTAATCGACACAGACGGAAAACACTACAGTCCAAAACTCTGCAAGTCTCCGTCCGGTCTCAACTTCATTTAACACTTAGTTATACCATGACTTCATAGTCATCCAAGCGAGATCCGGTAACCACCTATAGCTCGCGGTGACAGAAATCACCCGACTTCTACCGGTCTAAGCCAAATGGCTAAGCATTGACTCGATCATTGCGGATACCGGGGTAACAAGGATATAGTATAACAAAGGTAAACAAGGTATAATGCAAAGAAGCGGTTGCAAACAACTCCTGAACGTAATGCATCAATTTAAAGTAAAGTATTTAATTAAATCATTGCAAACCGGAGAAAAATGCTCGGGCTTGCCTCTCTCTCGAAGGAGCTCGGACGGTGATCGGGGCACTCCGGGAAGTTCCTCAACGTCCTCCTCGCAAGGCTTCACGGCACTTCTGCGGTGCACTCGAATCGCTCCTCGGGCTCCTCGGGAATGACGACCGGGTTCTCGGTTTGCGATCCCAGTATGATGCAATGCGTGTAAGTGCCTATGCAATCGGTGCATCAGATGAGATGAATACAATGGATATGTTCGAATGCAAGGTAGTCACATCATCCAAGAAAATATACCACAAGCACATGTCATCTACTGCATTCTCTTCTACTACCAATAGGTTCAGTCAACACATCTTATTAAATGCTTCAAAGATACACCAAAGATCACATTATTAACTAACTTGCATTAAAGAGGATTATTTTATTTCATTTGAAACTAGGGCTACAACAGCAACCTATATTTATGGTGCTTATAAAAATCTAAGAAAATTACAGTAGCATAGTACTACTCTAAGTAGACTACCATAAAATTTTCATGGCATTTGGATAAGTAAAATAGTCTACACAAAAATGACAAGCTATGGCATGATCATGAACATGAAAATACTTTGTACTGTGAAAAGTGTCAAACAACAGAATTAGAATTTTTCCTATGTTCTACATAGCATACAATGACTGTACAAAATTTATCACATGCATGTTTTATACAAAGTTTGCTTTCTAACAAAAATAACAAAAATTAGCCATTAAAGGCACTTGAACTACACTTAAAAATTTTCCCATAGCACATGTATGAAACCTATTTTTCCTAGGAAGTACATGACATAAGAAGATTAACAAACTTGGAATCATATTTTTCTGAAGCCTATAGATTTTTCTACACATTTTTCAAGTTATCAGCAATATACATGATTAAATAAAATCCTACAGAAAAGTATCCCAAAAATGACATGCAATAATTTTCCCAAGTAGATCTGGTGATAAGGAACCTAGCAAAATTTGTTTCAACAAATTTGGAGCAAATTTGAGCACCCAAACATTTTTCAAACCATTTCAGATTTCAAATAATAAAGAATAAATGAAAACAATTCATTTAAGCAATCTGGGGCAGCCCATGGGAAAACAATGGCCCATGGTCGCATCTGGCCCGCAGATCCGAAGCGAAAAGGGGCCTTGGCGGCTGGCAGCGCCACCACCTTTCGCCGCTCAGCCTCTGGCTGGCTTTGGTGGTGGGCGGAGGCAGGCCTCGCTTGTGGCTGGCGGCCAGCAGGCACGCTGCTCGCCCACGAGGCCGGTGGCCATCTCCACCCAGCGAGGCGAAGAAGCGGCGACGACGGATGTCGAGAGAGACGGTGAGTCGCGGTAGGGTAGCTAGGCTAAGCGGGAGAAGAGAAGGAAGACGACTTCCATGGCGGCGAGCACACCGCGCCGCCATGGCCGTCGGTGGCGATAGGCGCGAGGAGGCTCGACCTATGCTCGAGGGCGGCAGCGCGCGAGCGCGACTTGAAGGAAGGCGGGCGGAGTTGCGGGCGCGAGAATCGGGAATGGCGCGGTGGTGCGGGAGCTCGACAAGCGAGTGGCTGTCAGCCAGCAGTCTGAGCTTCGACTTTTGGCTCTAGAGGAGAGGGAAGGCAACATGCGCAAGGGAGTGAGCGAACGCACCGCTCCAAAGAGTAGTAGGCGGGCGGGGCGCTGGCGCAGGCTGCGGCGCGCGCGGGCGGCGCCGACGGCGCATGGCAGTACCATCGCTGGCGGGCACGCTTCATGGTCGGGACGCCTTGTGCAGCGCAAGCGGGCAAGTGAGGCTGGGCGGCAGGCGTGGCAAAGAATAGGCTAAGGCGTGGCGAGGCGAGGCGCTGGGATGCTGGATGGGCAAGCTTGGCAGGTGGGCTGAAGCGAGGCGGCCCAAGGAGGAAAAAAAGCCTTTTCATTTGTATTTTCAAGGAATTTTAAATGCCATCTTTCAAATATTATTTTGAGCAAGAAAATGACCTCTTTTGAAAATGTACCAAAAATGAAAGTTGCTTAGAATTTAATTCTCTACAACTTTGCTTTTAGGACCACAACCAAATTCTTTGTATATTTTGAATTGTAAGATCAAAGTCTGCGTTTAGCTCAAAACCCTAATTTTTGGAATTTATTTTTGGAAGCCAAATTTTGAATTAATTTGAATACAAACATTGCTCCAAAAATTGAACTAAACATTGCTAGATGATTTACAATAGTAGCCAAACATGTTTTGCTAACCTAACAAGAAAAATTCAGGGTAAAACAATCCTTAAACAGGTGTATGCAACATCCAGGTTTCACGCATGTTTCAGATGTTTCAAAGCAATGTTTCGATTGTTATTCACACGATTAAGCATGTATGATTTGGATGCTTGATGATGCATGATATGCATGATTTGCAGTGCCTAAATGTAGGCATAACACCGGGGTGTTACAATGAACCAAACAGCTAGCGGTGTCCGATTCCTTGCTTGGCCAGGCAAAACAGGCCGTTATATCACTCTTCTGGGTCCTCTTCTTCTTTCTCTTCAAATTCATCATCATCTGCTACGACAACACCTGGGCCCATTGCATCTACTTGAGGTTCATGATTTTGATCCAGGAGATTGTTCAGCCTATGAACTTCTTCATTCAGATTGGTATAATATTCTTCTAAGTCTTCCACATAGAACTCTAACTCATTAACTCAGGCTCTAGCTATATCTTCTCTATGCCAAGCCTCATTTCTTTCTTCCACCATACGAACTAACATACGCTCACAGTTCTTATGAGCGACGGTGCGACGCCTCAATTGATCTTGTAACTCGCCTACCTAGATGGCATCTAATGCCCTATCTCTAGTAGCATGTGATAATTCTACTGAAAGCCTCTGTGCCTCAGCCTGGGGATCAGACCTAAAACTGCTACTGCTAGCACCATCACTTCTAGGGGCAAGCTAGTGACGAGGAACTCCTTTGGGTCCAACGGACTTACGAGGCGTTACCTTGGTACGAGCCATACTGTAGAAAGCAAGATTTAATAAAAGTAAAACAATCTGAGAAAAATCTATAGAGCAGCAAGGATGGATTACACTACTCAACCCAGACTAAGAGGGAAAGTAAGTAACAAGTGGATTAATCATGATGCATGAATCGTCCTTACGAAACTTAAACATCAAAGCTCCTAAAGCACATAACCAATAATACTTATTATATAGGGCATAATAAGATTACTACTCCACCATATAAAAGTCTTATTAATCAAGTAAGGAATTGTGATGATGAAATAAGATAAGTCGTAAGCAATTTAGACCAAATTAACAGGTTAAAATTTATTTGCCCCAAATCGTTTTGAAGTTTTTGTAAAATAATACTACAAAATCTTTGTAATGGTCGCTCTGATACCATTCTGTGGCAGAACCTCCTAAATTATAGGGCCCACATGCCCCTGTCACTGTCCAATGACCTCTGACGACCATGAATATGTTCCCGGTAACTTAAGAAGCCTGTCGGGTGTCCTCGGAAAACCCGAATCATCCATGATTTTTCTGAGCAGGATCCTATTACAGAGTCATTGCAGTATTACAACAGTTTATTCATTAATTTACATCAGAGTGAAATAGCGGAAGTCTTACAATAACTTAGTTTACAAAACAGTTGTTTCAAACCTTACAAACTAAGTACGATTATTATTACAAACCATAGTAGTGGAGTGGCATTAGTAACATAATACAAAACATACAATTAAAGTGCCCTGCCCAAGGGCCACACATTTACTTGTCATCCTCGATTTGAACAACCGTCATGCAGACCCTGAGTACAAAAGTAATCAACAAGACTTAACCGAAGTAAAGACTGAGAAGACTTAGGAATGCAGGCTCGTGGATTCAAGGTAAGGTTTTAGCAAGAATCAAAGTTCTTTTACGTAAAAGCTCTCTAATAAGATTCTTTATTTCAACATTTAAATCTTCACAAAGATCATATATAAAGCTGACAGGATCCATATTGAGATCATGAAACTTCATATTAAACTCTTTATCAAATCTTACTCAAGTTCCATTTATTTACTACGATGATGAACAGTGAGTTGAGTCTCTATAACCGAGGAGCAACGACGATTCGAACCGATAATAACCCAACTGGAGATTCCCAACCACACGACATATGCAGGTCCCTGACCTACATAGATCAACCTACCCTCAGATCCTCTAAAATAAGAACGGGTTCGCGCCACCCGAGAGCACAGTACTCCACCAATCCAACCCATTGCCACGTGGGTACATGCTACTCTCTCCATATCTCCACTCCCAGTGCGCGAGTAGCCATTCTCATAATAGAATAGCCGAGTTAATGCTTACCGGAGTATGTGGCCAGTACTACAAAGTCTCACCTCATGCAATTCAACAACGGACGGTTCTTAATCGACACAGGCGGAAAGAACCCGCTCACAAGACATCCATGTCTTGTGGCTCTCATACACCGAGTCCATCCGATCTAGATTTATTACTCCACATGCTCATATCTCATGATAACATAAATAACCAATCGTATCCAAAAATCGATTTATATCTCGTAGGTGACAGGTAATCACCCGATTTTTATCAGTCTAAGTATGACTAAGCATAATTAGGTATTCTCGAATTAAAACCGATAACAAGGTTGATATAGAAAAACAAGGTTGATAATGCACCAATTAGGTTTCCACTCAACTCATAATCACTTAAAAAAAGGGATATAAATTTGGAAAACATAAGGTAGGTTTAAATGCATCCGGGACTTGCCTTGATTATCGAAAAAGTCAGGTTCCGGAGATGTTCCACAGATATCAAACCCGACCTCAACAGGTGGATTAACCTCCTCAACAACTTGGTTGACTACCACGTTCTCACTTTCGTTCACTACACGAGGTAACAATGCCATGTTTAATATGATGCGAGATATAAAACATGATGATTGACGATGGATATAAAAGTTAGTAACTTGAATACAACTTTCTTTCGCGGTACAGTTGCAAACCAAAAACTAACTAAATCTTTTTTACATACTCAAACAATTACTTTAAGTACTAAGGATCATTTTTATACTAATGACATAAGGTCATCACTCAATCAAAAAAAAATCAAACAAAACCTAAGTCATTAAGGTTTACTATTTGTTTTATGAATTAATTATTTAATTCAAAATTATGAAATAAATCAATTTTTTTCAAATGAGCTCAAAATTTTTGTGAAGGCTCATCACATGATAACTAAGTGGCAAAACAATTTTCATAATTTTTGAATAATTATTTAAGCCTAGAAAAATGATGGAAACCCATTTATTAATTAATTTGAGCAATTTTTATCACATTCAAAATTTAATGAAAAGTAACATGTAGCATTTTTCCTAAATATTTTACATCTCAGAGAGGTCACACAAAAAATTTTATAATTTTTAGAGCTCTATTTAATTCTACACACAAAAAAACAAATCACAACACTATTTAATCAACTCTGCAAAATAGAAAAATTTCATTTTCAAATAACCGGCCACTGACAGGGTGACCCCACTGTCAGCCCGCGCTGACCACGGCGGTGAGGCCCTCTGACCGGCGGTTTCTCGCCGACGGTGAGGTCTCTGACCACAACCGAGGCACTACCATGTTCCCCACCTCACAGCGCATCGGTTGGTGGTACTAGCTGAACTAAAAACGGCTTGGTCCGAGCTTGACGCCGGCCATGGCGGCTAAGGGTGGGCGTTCGGTTCTCGGTTCGGTGCTCTCGGTTATTGATGAAATTTGGTTCCTGGAAAATGGGAACCGATCGGTTCCAAAAAATTTTAGGAACCGAGCATTTTGGTTCTCGGTTATTTCGATTCGGTTCCGGTTCTAACCAAACTAACCGAATTTTTTCAGAAGACCTTAGGACAATAATAAATATACCTATTGTAAGGCAAATTTATGCAACACTATATTCATTTTTTATAATAATAATGTATAAAAAAACAATAGCAATACTGTAACACAAATATATAGCAGTTCAAATATAAAACACTACACATAAACCAAACATAATCTTACAAATACAAGTAAGTGAAGTATAATTCATGTAATTCGGTTCTTTCGGTTAATTCGGTTAATCGAGAGTAGGAACCGAATTTTCTTTGGTTATTTCGGTTCCTCAATACCAGGAACCGAATAAGGAACCTAATTTTTCGGTTCCGGTTCTTTTGGTTTCGGTTCCGGTTCTTTCGGTTCGGTTTTTGGTTCTCGGTTAAATTTATCCAGGGCGAATGGCGGCTCGGCCGAGCTGTGCACGACGGCACCGCGACGTTCTAGCTGCTAGAGTTCGCTAGAGCTTCCTACAACTACTCGAATAGCAGCAGAGGCTCACCTAGATCAGACTAGAGCGCTTGGTTGACTACGAACAGCAAAGGGCGCGTCTGTCGACGTTGATGGCGACAGCGGCAACGGCAAGCACGACTTCCGGTGGCTGCAGTGGATGAACGGATCAACCAACATGATACAAAGCATCACGGCAACATGGAGAAGCTGGAGCTATGCTTAGCAAGGGCAGAGACGCACCGTAGAGTGCTGGCCACGGTGAAGCGAGCTCGACGGCGATGCGGCCGGCCGCGAGGAAGAAAGGCGACACGCAACGTAGCTCGGTGAAATTAGTCGCCTAGGACTGGTCGGCTGGGTTCGTAAGGAGTAGGCGGAGTGGTGACATGCTTAATTGAGGCAAGGAGGGTGCTGTGGCTCCGATGCGAGCTCATCGAAGCTGGGCGGTGACGACGAGGAAAACAGAGGAGAGGAGGAAGAGCGACGACGACGGCGTCCCTGCTTTATAACGCGGCCAATGGAACACGGAGACGACACGCAACAGCATTCCCATGCCAGCGCAAAGCTGGAGATGAACACGGGCGCGCCTGAAAGACAGTGGAAGCTCACCGACGGTGAGTGTCGGTCTGCTGGCACTGTTCACTATATTTACCGAATTGCCACTCAATCCATTTCTCAAATTACTCTCAAATTTGTATGGTAACTCAAAAATCTCCAAAAATAAAAGTTGTTCCAAATTAAAAGTTCTACAATTTTTCTTTAATAACCATACTCAAATTATGTCTACATTTTGAAATGCAAGTTTAAAATCAAAAGGGGATACTTTAAGAATTTATCCCTTTTCAAATTACTTCAAATTTTACATAACAACTTTAAAAACTCTAAAAACCAACTTTGTACACATTGACAAGCTCTACACCTTTTCTTTTAGGCTCAACCCCAAAATGTGCTTAGATTTTGAATTAGGTTTTCCAGGGTAGAATTAAATGCTGAAAATTAGGGTTTTCGAAATTTCAATTTAACACTAAAGTTTTTAAACTTGATTCATTCCATACAAGACAACACATATAAACATAAAAGTAAACTTGTTTTAGTGGATGCATATCAAAGTTTTCACTAACACAAGAATGATGTGCAATACATATGATGACATGACGTATTTTAGTGTTTAAAACACCAGAGGTGTTACACTTGGTATCGTCCTGAGTCCTAAAACTATCCAATCGATCTTTGTTTTTAGATAATTGGACTTCTAAAACAACCAAATAACCGACCGGTTTGATGCAGATAGACCGAAAAGCCCAAACTTGTCGGTCCACATTGGGCTTTAAACTCTATTTATAAGGTCCCCATGATAACATGGTGCTATGGCATGTAACAATGGAATTGAATGAATAAGATGTCATCGTTTTGAAATTTTTATATAGGTATATAAATGCCATTACATTTGTAAGGTTCTCCAAAAGTGGACAGTAAGGTAGTAAATGTAGTCACAATACCGGATCGTAGACATTGTAGAACCACCAAGTAGCATATACCATGCGATGGCTCTACTTCCAAGAGAGCATCTCAAGGAATAAACAAAATGATTACTCTCTCATCTCTCTCCCACACCAATTCTTGACAACAATGTCTCGAACCCAATGGTACACATGTCAATAAAATACGCTCTCGTGGAGACTATTAGGAAGATGGGGCCATGATCAAGAGCTGCCAGTGATGGTCGGGGGATGAAGAGCCTCACTGCACGTGAACGATCAAAATGAACCATGACTAGAACTAGTACGACAACAATAACCTTTGCTACGTCAAACAACTACAAGAAAAAATACTTGATCTTGGGGGACGTCCACCACCAAGAGCTACGCACGAGAACTACAAAAACAATAGACTACCATTACAATCCTCACACAAGATGCATCAGGGACAATCACCCTGTTCGCTTGATCGTTTCTGTGGCTTATAAGCCGACTGATGTTGTTTTGTTGTGAGAGAAAAACACTGTATCATAGCTGATAAGCATGGCTGATACGATCAAGCGAACAGGGTGAATAGGGGCTAGGTGTAGGGATCCTTGTACGATCGGTGAAGAGAGGGCCATGGTCAAAAGACATGCGCAGATGTGCGCTAGAGGAATCACTCATGAGAAAACCTAAAGGGTTGAGGCAGTAGCATTGAAGAGGGGAACGAGAAAGAAGAACACATAGGCCATGTCTAATGTTTTGGGTTGGTCATTGGATTCGGTATAAGGACTGCACTTTAACTCCGGCGTTCAAGAAAAGCTATTGGTGAAGACAACGATCAAATAAGCTAGATAGCATATTATGTATTCTTTATTTTAGATTTTTTTCATGTGTAATTTGAGGATGTACTATACCGAGCTTTAATATAATCATCCTTCCCTTTGCAAAAAAAGCCGAGTTTTAGTATAATCCCTCTTCCCTTCGCAAAAAAGGTTGATGGATCCTGTAGGCTAGATTTTTCTTTTTACTTTGTTGGTTATCACTCCATCTGTTGAAATTATAGTTTATTTTAACTTTATAGTGAATCAAATTTCTATGATCTGAACCATATAAAAAAATACACTAACTTTTACGACACCAAATTAACGTTGAGCGTGCTTGAAAGCTTTGCTGGTTCGGCTCACCTCGCCTCGCCTAGATAGCGCGCGCCATGAGACGCTTGCCAGACAAGTGAGCCATTTTGGCTCTCTCGGGGCAGCAAGGTTTTTCTTACCGGCACAGAAATCAAGGCAATTCAAGCACATGAACCAAACAGCTAGCGGTGTCCGATTCCTTGCTTGGCCAGGCAAAACAGGCTGTTATATCACTTTTCATGATTTATCTAAATTTAAAAGCATAGTTAAATAAACTTACATAAAATAAAAAGAAGCTTAATCTAGGCCCCGTTTGGTTGAGAGAACCCGTTTTGGTTTATTGAGAGAATTGGGAAAACAGTTCCAAACCCGTTTTGGTTTATTGAGAGAATTGGGAAAACAGTTCCAAATGGGATATCAGCGCTGAGAATCAGATCATAATCGTTTTACACTTCCTTCACTTAGTTTAGAACTTTACGATTTTGCTGCAGGGCCTATCTTAATTTAGGTACCGTTTGAATCCATAAGGATTCTAAGAATTCAGATTAAAGAAAACTCAAAATACTAGAATCCCGTCAAACACCTTAGGATTATAGAAGATTCTACTTGAAGGAACATCATATATATTTTTTTTTATCGAAAATTCGAGTTTTAAAATCTGATCAAACATGCCTTCGGGGGTGTTTGGTTCTTTAGCCGCTCCTAAAATTTACATCACATCAAATGTTTAGAGGCTAATAAGAAGCATTAAATATAAATTAATTACAAAACGAATTACATAGATAGAGGCTAATTTTCGAGACGGATTTTTAAGCCTAATTAATCCATCATTAGCACATGTTACTGTAGCACCACGTTGTCAAATCATGGACTAATTAGGCTTAAAAGATTCGTCTCGCAAATTAGTCGCAAATTGTGTAATTAGTTTTATAATTAATCTATATTTAATACTCTATGTATCTGTCTAAATATTTAATGTGACAGAAATTTTAGGAGTGGGAGAAGAAACCAAACAGGCCCATGCTGTAGACATGTGGATGGTCATGGCCTAACGAAACGACGGTATTGGCGGTCACATCAGGGTTGGTGGAGTGACTCGTGGTCCTGCCCTGGGCGCCCTGCTGCTATATAATGTCCGTCACGTGAAGTGGGGAAGTAGCCCACGACGGGCATGTGCGCCTGTGCGGCGACGGAAAGGAAAAGGAGCCCCCGTACGGTGGTGTTGAGTGGAGAGGGCTACTGCCACTGGACTGCAGCGCAGACGCAGTGCCTGTCGTATCGCCGGCAGCAGCAGCAACACTGGAACAGCAAACAGCAGTCGGCCATGGGTTTCTGACGTGTTTTTTTTTTTATTCGGTGGGGCTCGCTAAAAAAGATGACCACGACTTAGAATTACGTGTTTTTGAAACCAGATTTGAACATTAGAATTACATGTTTTTTAGATAGGAGGGAGTATTTATTTATTCACCCTGTTTTTCAACACTACTTCAGCAGTACTTTTTATCGAAAGAACCATATTTTCCTCTTACAACAAATCAGCATCAGCCGCCGCCAATTTCAGCGAAATGAACGGGGCATTCATATTTACTACTAGTAACAAGGAGTATTGCTATTTTTTCTATGAATTGTCTTTCTGTCATGTACTCATGTTTCAAACCCCTGCGTACATAATGGTTTTGTTCTACTAAAAACAATTGATAAAGCAAGTACACACTGCTATCTCCAAAATCAAACAGATATCCGAATGCAAATCAGAATTCAAACCATTCCTTCTGTATCCACGCCTAATAATATCCATATCTCTATTCAAATTTAAAAGTGATAAATAGTACTTTCCGAATTCGATTCCATGAATATTCGATCAAATTCAGTTGAATTCCTCCAGGCTCACATCCATCAAATTCATAGTGAAGCCAGCTTCCGAGTCATGCCCAGCGCCTTGAGGATGAACGCATAAGTAAACGCGTCCTCCTGCAACTTCTCGAACCTGCAATCATAACCCCAGCCAAATTACTACTCCTTACTTTGCTTCAGCGTCTAATATTGTACACTAGCTCTAGCAAAACCAACAAAGAACCATCGGTTTACCTTCCCGATTTGGAGGAGTGTCCAGCTGCTAGCTCGCACTTGAACAGCAGAAGGTTGTCATCTCTTTTCAGCTCCCTCAGCTTCGCCACATATTTAGCAGGCTCAGAGTACATCACGCACGGATCTGGTTCGTTATCACCATCCGCACAAGTCAGATACCGAGCTAGCTATCACAGACCAACTAGAAATGCTAAATAGCAACTTGGAATGTATCAAGGAGGCACCTACCATTTAAGCCAGCGGTTACAAGAATGTTGGGATACTCTTGTGCCGTCACCTGTGGCATGGACAAACAGATAACACAGGGCAATGCACATTTGTGGTCGATTTGAAGTTCATGCTGGTGGGAGAATATGACTTCATGTAATAATAGTATTCTTCTTTATTATATTAATATTAATGGAACCAAAAATACCAAAGATCATCAACAATTCCTAGCTTTTTCACCTCTTTCAACAGTGCAAATTATCACATTCCAGAACAACACTACATATTCATGCATTCACAGGTCTTCACCAATAAATAACAGGGAAAAAATAGGCAGTGTCACTAATACACTCCTCCAGCACTATTTGATTATATTCATTCACCAGAAATAAGCATCATCCTAGCTTCATACCCTAGTACATATTTGAACAGAGATATAAAGATCAGCACTTACATTGTCAACAGGAGAATATGATTTCATGTAATAATAGTATTCTTCTTTTCTTGGATCACCCCACTCCTAAACCAAGGACAACAACATGTGGATTGATAAGAACTGGCAACAAGTAGATAACTAGAATAAAAGGGGCAAGCACGCAGCTCGTATAAAGCATGTTGATTTGCAATTGTCATGGTACAGCTTGCAAAACATCCCTATCGTGCAAGTGGTAAATATTCCATTCCGATTTCCAGACACAAGGCATAATGAAATAAATAGATAATTCAAAAACATAGTGTTAAAATTATAAACGAATATTTATAGATATTATAGCAAGGAATCATCATATCCTAGCCCTGATACCTGCTCAAGGACAATGTACGTATCTTTTGCCTAAGTCTAATCCCAGTCAGGACTAATATGGCCCAACCCAACTGAAGCTCAAGCCTGACTTCCATATGGACAGGGTATTCAAAAGGTTGCATTCCTTTAGTGTTTGGGTGAACAACAATTGGCATTAATTTACTGGGGTGGTACATCCATATATTTCATCAATAGCAAAGAGGCAACGGACAAAAGGGCACCAAAGAACATTTCTAAAAAGGGCCCGTATCTCTATTTCTTATTCTTGCTAATAATAAAAATTGCAATATGACACTGAAACATGGAAATAAAAAATAACACAATTGACGAAATGGATACCTCCCATTCAGCCGTTGTCAATGGGATAGTTGGATCAAGCATAGTTGTGACAACATCAACAAAAGGCACTCCAGCAACAGCTGCCCTGAATAAGTCAGGCCTCATATTTAGGACAGCACCCATCAATAAGCCACCTGCACTTCTGCCATCGATGCAAAGCTTTTCCTTGGAACAATACTTGTTTTTTATCAAGTACTCAGCACAATCAATGAAATCCGTGAAAGTGTTTTTCTTCTTCAATAGTTTCCCATCCTCGTACCACTTCCGGCCCATTTCACCACCACCGCGGATATGAGCTCTCACATATATAAAGCCCCTATCTACCAGAGAGAATCTTGACCCTCTGAAACTCGGATCTATGCATATCTGTAGCCAAAAGAACAGAGAAAATAAGAGCACGGTTATTACAATAACTTCTGTTATATTTACTATTGCTGAAACCTAGAACCATCTGATAGTCTTGATGCCAAGTCGCCACATACAGTTGCTACTAGCTAGACCTTACTGGGTCCTGACAAGGAATCTTTCTGGTATCAAAACTTAAAGTATATCATTCAGCAAGGAAACACAAAAGTAATTGAATGCTAAAGAATTGTTGTCACTTGAAATTAACGATGAATAATAGCAAATGAATGCATGATGACACATTAGCAAAAAAGAAAGTACAGTCTGTGCACATATAAAAAAGAACACAAACTTTCAAATGAATCATTTGGATCCCAAGATGACCAAAGGAAGTTGACATAAACTATCAGCCTGCTCAGCAGTGCTTGCTGCGGCTGCAGCTGCCGCAAGCCACTGCTACAGTAGAAGCAAGTGTTTAGAACTGCAGCACAGCCACAGCGAGCACAGCGTATATGCCAATCTTGAAATATGTTCAAGGCATTAAATATTGCAGAAAGACTTCCCTTATTACAGTTTACGAAATATTAAAAAGGAAAATAAACAAACAGAATGTACCTCGTAGGAGCCATAGCCATATAGTAGCATAGGGTCTGAGCCATCAAGCTTCACAAGATCTTTTCTGTATAGAATGGACATGGGGATCTGAGTGCCATCAGCAGCAGTAGCCCATTTTCTTTCTGTTACATAATTTGATGCATCAAATCCGCCTAAAACCTAAAGAATATCGAGAAGATCAGATCGCCATGGGTTTGTAAAAATAAATAAAAATAAATCAATAACTGTCCGGAAAATAAATAAATAAATAATAGTGCAACTCTAGCTTACAGTATGGATCTTCTTCAGAACAGACACCCCTGAATCCATATCATAGTCGTAAACAGAGGGCGGGGTCCTCATTGAACTATAATGAAATCGAAGAACAGATGAATGAAACTGAGACTCCTCAGGGTCCACAGAATATGTTGGATCAATAAAATCAAGCGCTCGACCTCCCTGAAGTTGTCCAATTGACTCTCCAATAGCAGGTAGCCGATATACAGTTACTTTGGGAAGGCCATTCTCACGCTCATATACAGCAATATGGTTGTCAAAGAGCTGGAAGTCCTGTATTTTCACACTGAAGGGAGTTTGAGTTTGATGCAATTGTGATGTGTTATGTACTTTTGTTGTCAACTGACAATGCATTTTTAACAAACAATGCATCCATTGCTAAGAAGAGCAAAACATAAATAACAAAATTTGTAATAAACATGTAATAGTGCAGGATGAATCACTTAATTAGTAGCTTCATGCAAATTTCTATTAGCTGCAGTTTCCTTGAACCCTGGTATATCACTGCCAGAGCATCAAGCCTCTTACATAGAGCCTAACTCAACAAAACCGAGGAAGCAGTGGTAATCAAAACCTTTGATTACCATCCTATCGAAGATCCAATATTGATATAGAATGAACCATATTCCAAAAGCTAAGGTTGGTATGGTAAAGTCAAACTAAATGCAAATTGCTTTGCTCCCATTCCTTCATAATCTTACAACTGATGCAATAAAATTTTGGAAATACAGTGAAGCAATCAAATAGTAACTGGTTGGAAGTTGGAACCCACAAGTTTGAAAGCTGGCAATACAAATAGTATCAATCAGTAACAAGCAATGCTAATACAAGAATGCATCCCTTTCCTGCTTTTCTCATATGTCAAAGAACTTTCAAAAAGAAACGTCTATGCTGCAGCAGCAAAGTATCCCCTAGGGTTCCAGTATTCATTCAGAAAACACAATTAATATCCAAGAAGAAAACTGAGACTTGCACTATAAAATGGTTATGCAAACTTTTACAGATTAACTCCGCCTATGTTGTGTCAACATAGCAGGTCCCAAGCCCTAGAAAAGGAGGAGGGTTGTGATAGGCGTGGCGAGCCAACGTTAAATCTAGCCATTCTAATGGAGATGAAACCCGAAAGAAAACCATTGGGGCGTAACCCTCTTAGCGACGCGCCATATCGGAACCCGGGTATGGTGTTAAATGGGCAAGGGCCGGGTCGGCAGCTTCTGCTGGGTTTCAACTCTAGCTTGCCCCAACTTGTTTGGGACTTAAAGGCTTTGTTGTTGTTGTTGTTGTAAACTTTTACAGATTATTCCTCATTAATTAAGAGCAAGTTAGCAAAGATAACATCATACAAATTAAATCAGTTAGTCTAAATCTGTTCCCTAAAAAGTGTGATACTGTGTACATTACATATCAACCACAAAAATGTCTTCTGAAACTTGTATGGCAATAATGTAAGTACCTTTCTCTATGTGGTAGCAGTATAGTGGTCTCAACTACATTATCCAGTGGGCAAGCAACCAATTCAGAATTGTAGAACTCATCACTTCGCCTCTTAATAAAGAAATGATTTCCACGATGGCTAGCTGTTGTATCAATGCCATACACACGAGGTGTCAAAACAGCAAGTTCCTTGTTCTGTTTGGATATGTCCAGGTAGAATATAAAGCTTGTATTTTTGCTTCCAGATTCAACAAATAAATATCTCTTGCTTTCAGAAGCTTGAAGGCCTAGAGAAAATGTGTCATCTTTCTCATGATACAGACAAGCATCACTTGATTGATCAGACCCTAACTTATGTAGCCATACCTGCAAAAGCCATTACAAAGGTAAGATAAATGTAATAATAAAAAACACTACAAAAAAAAAAGATCTGATAACATAGCACCTACAGGCACAACAATCATAACTAACAACAACAACAAGCCTTTTAGTCCCAAGCAAGTTGGGGTAGGCTACAACAATCATAACTAAACAAACTTAAAAAGGTCACCAGAAGTTTCAACTGAACTCAAGAGGCATGCCATGTAGGAGTTAGAAGAAGCGGAGGAACGAGCGACCTACTTTATCTGGCCGAAGTATGCTATCCATTGTAATGTAAACAAGGTGGTTGTCACCAGCCCACTCAATGTCAGAAGTAATTCCTTTAAGTGGTTGGCCAACATATACTCCACTCTCCGCATCAATGACATAGACTGTGTAGATTTCATCACCTTTAGTGTCTTCTGCGTAAGCAACTAGCTTGTTGTTGGGACTGACCTGAAGCAAGCATTCAAATTTAAATTATGTTAGATACATATAAGAGATATCTGAGAGGCACAGGCACGAGGAACAGAACCATAGAGACTGACAGAAGGAGTAGGTGGGCCAAAATCACACCTTGAAAGCTCCGATGCTGTAGTAGTCATGGCCCTGAGCCTTAACATTCTCATCCAGGATAATATGCTCCTCAGGGGCATCAGGTCCTGATGGCATCACATCGTGGACTGTAATAGGAGCATCAGTTGGTACGGGACGCCTACAGTGTTGCACATACTCCTTGCCAGTCAATGTCCTCTCATAGTAGTAGTACTGCCCTTTGTGAAGAGGCGCATCTATATCGTCTTCCTTGATTCTTCCTCTGATTTGAGCATATATTTCGTCCTCAAGTTGCTTGACATCTAGATTAGAGTTACCAGGGTTAGCAGAAGATGACTGAAATAATAACTGCACAATGATCCGTAGTACCACTCTACTAGGAAACATCTCGTGTAGTGTAATACAACTACACTCCAGACTAGAGAGCTAGAAAGCCACTCTGAAGTCTGAACAGACGATATACAACTACATTCCAAGTGATAATAACAACAGCACAGATTAACCTGGTATAAGTTGGAAGGACTGGCAAGTGATTTGTCATGTCAAAACAATGGATCCCTAGCTAATGCCTGATAGCACGCTAAGGGCACCTTTGGTTGACCTGACCCGCGCGGCAAGCCAAGCACACGATGGAAAAGGAAGGCATAAAGCTCCAACAAGCCCCCGACTGACCAGACATGACGGCGGCGGTGTAGTCGTTCTCGGCGCGGAGGTGCGCGAGGACGTCCGGGTCGGATCGGGAGTCGTCGCGGAGCCAGTAGTAGTTGTCGACGCGGACGTCGCCGTGCTCGACGAGCTGCCGCGGCACCTTCTTGGCCACCGGCGGCGCCGCCGCCGCCGCCATCGCTGCGAAGGAAGGGCCGCGGTAACAGGAGAGGGGCCCGATGCCGAAGGAGGAGAGGAGGAGGAGGAGAGCGCGGCGGCGCGAGAGCGGGGACGCGGCGAGGGCTGGGGAGAAGGAGCGATGCGCGCGGGGGAGAAGCACGGGAGGGGGCAGGCGAGGGAAGGAGCCGGCCAGCCGGAGCATCGCCACCCTTTATTATTATTTTTTGCTTGCTTGCGTCCGGCTAAGATTTGCTCCCTCTAACAAACCGCCCCGCACAGCTCGCTATCCACGTTCCGTGTATGCTTTCTGGATTTTGATTTGATTTGAACATTTGTATAGATTTTTAAAATTTTATTTTATGAACTTTTAGATGTTTTAAAATTAATATTTCTAGTCAATTTATCTCTTATATTTTTGTAGTCCAATTTATCTCCTTAACCTTTTAATTTAGTGTGATTTATCCTCTCTGGCCTAGTGTTATATCAGCAAAATTACCATCCAAATTATCGAAGAGAGAGGAGACAAATGGTTTAGGTCCCATTGATCTATAGCCAAGTAACTGCAACCGTACCATACCAGAGATAGTGCAAAGGAATAAACAAATTATTCAACTGAAAATTAAGGAGATTACATCCATTTAAAAATGTAACCTCTTAACAAAATACAGTATAAATTATCACCATCAGCAGCAAATTGTTGTAGCCCCACACAACATGATAATGAGTGGGGTAGCTTGTACCCTGCAAAGACTCCAAATCATATTATATAGTCCTGAGCCAGCCTATGTTACTAGCACCTATTGTCAAGAAACAAAGTAGAGAAGGATTACGTTACAAAATTATTCTTTGAAGGTTATGGTATAATGTGATTTGAAGGTTTACCTCGGTTTTTCTCTTCCCCAGACCTCACTCATGTGGGACACTAGGTCTGCCCTTTATACTCGCCTGGTGGCGGTAGCTCAAACCCAACTTCCTTTGCGACCTGCAGGAACACCAAAGCAAAAGCATCGACTAACTGTCGAAAAGAACAGTTTTGCTTTCTTCTATTTCTCATTGCTTGACCAATAAGACAGATGGATATAAACAAAGAAAATGGGGCAGTATGGCTTAGGATGGGGAGAACAAACCTCAGCAGCAGGACCAACTGCAACCAATGAAGGACATCAATGTACGACACTTACATATTTGCAATTTGCAAACAGTGAAATAAATCAAACCTGAATCTGCAACCAGTGAAAGACATCAACCTACTACACTTAAAATTTTGCAACCGATGAAATAAATCAAACCTTGAGGCTACAAACAGCAGAGATGGTCTCGTATCAATGAGGCGAAGATTAGGAAACTTCGATTAATCGGGCTTCAACGACATCATCGTCGCGAAGACCTTAATGTCATCCTTAGTAATCGCATCACCGCACAAAAGCAACACAAGCACTATAAGCAAACACAACCCAATCATCATCAAAAGAAAGATTTTCTAAATTTAAAGAGAAAACAACAAGGTCTCTTATCACGGTCGTCATTGTAAGGAATTGAGAATACCTTTTCACCTAAACTTTCTTACCCACATTTAATATAGACCCTTAGATAATCAAGTATCTTTAAATCTAACGCTCCATATCAATCCACCGGTGGGCCACCTACCATTTGCGCATTCCTGCCATTCAGCCAGAGTCAAAGTAATTAATTGCAAATCGCTATCCTGGACGATGACACGGACCCGTCTGAGGTCGTTGGCCTGGTCATTTGAGGCAAGCACCCGACGGAGCTCAGGGGTCGCGGCAGTGCTGCTCTAAAAAAAGTGTTGTACATGAGAATGACACAAAGAGATTCATCGCTGTAGAGAAGCCGGTGATCTGAATGGAGAACCGAGATGAGAGTTGAGAAGGATTTCAACTAGGAATTCCTTGATCCCTGCATGGATTTCGAGGACAGAATGTTCACATCAAATTCAGTGATGTCTCTAAAATTCAACTAAGGGCATGTTTAGTTCCCCCAATTTCCAGAATTTGGCACTATGCAAAAAGAAGATTCCCCGTCACATCAAACTTGTGGTACATGCATGGAGTATTAAATGTTGACGAAATCAAAAACTAATTGCACAGTTTGGTTGTACTTTACGAGACGAACGTTTTGAGCCTAATTAGTCAACGTTTGGACAATTATTACCAAATACAAACGAAACGCTACAGTAGTTACTGTGGCTACAGTAACTCTGACGGCGCCGATTCCGCGCCGAACTAAACGAGGGCTAAACGTTCACACCCAAGGCTCCAGGGAGTATCTTGCTAGTGTTAGATATTATGGGCTTGGCCCATTTATTTAATATCTCTATTAAACTCTATGGTCCGTACATGTGCATTAATGGTTTTTATACCATATGGGAATTTAATCGAGAGGCGACTCTACTTAAATACTTGATCATTGACCGATCTATTTGAGAAGTAAAAGTGAATCACCTGGATGCCACACGCGCGCGCGCGCGCCGCCGCCCGGCCCGGCCCGAGCCCGTGCGCGTGGCGTGGCGAGGCCTTTATTTTGTCACTCAGTTTCCTTTGATGGAATTGATTGGAGGAGTTTCTGTTAACTCCCATGACGAATTGATTGGAGGAGTTTCATTTAACTCCCATGACTTCGCTCTCCGTCTCGTCTCTCTCTCCCGCCGCCAGGGGAGGTGTGACCCTCGGTGCTTGCCACGGCTTCTCCTCTTCGGCCTCCGCCTATAAGACAAATCCTCCCTCTCGGTTAAGCTCTCTTGGCGAAGTACACCACTTTCCGGCAAGCGCAAGTTCTTCCCGCTCCACCTCCGTGAGCACCGGAGATGGAAGAGTAGGCCTCCGGGCGCGTCTCGTCGTGGGCTTCACTGCTTTCGGTGAAGAGCAGGCGATTACGTTTTTGGGGAGTGTCGGTGGTGGCACGACTACTCATTGGTGAACTCAGAAGGCAGTGCGTCTTCACGGCGTCCTTTTACACCGCATGCATCGAGCGGGACGACTCTGAAGAACAAAGCACCACCATGGCCTTTCTCAGTGCGGCGGCTCCACCCGCGAGGTATACTCTCCTTCACCCTTTTCTCGAAGTTTCATTATCAATATCATGATGTTCCTAGGCAATACTGCTTTCATATTCAAGATGCTCTGTTTGGTTGATTTGGATGATTATGCTAGTCTTTGTTTTTACGGTTCCTTTTAATTTTGTGATCATCATGATCTTGATATTTCGAGAACACATCTTTTATATTTATGATCATGTCTGTGATGCTTCAATGTAAAAAACAATGTTTCACATATGTTTCGGTTCTATAATTTGCCTTATCATCATATTAACACTTGTCATGAATTGTTTCATCATTTTATTCATGACGTCACTCTTATTTTATTAAGGCGTCATTTTTATGGATTAAATAAATATGTGAATGCCTTATTTTTCAACAACTAGCTAAAAAAACGTAATTTCGTGCCATTTTCATCTGTTGGCTTTTACGGGCATGCTAAAGCCTTCACGCGTTTGAGGCACTCACTACAAGAGGTGGCGGAGAAAGCCCTTACGTGGTTGTCGGCCATGCTTATTTGTGGTCATGTGCTCAATGAGCGACTGCCATCTGTGTGAGATCCGATGAGGATGAGCGAGCTTGGGGACATCTTTGAGACCATGTGCAAGGCTGCATTTATGAGCATCATCAGGTGACTCTCTGGTTGATGCCTACATACCACTCCCGGACCGGCGAGCTGTGTGGGAGGCTCTTGAGGCCCGTGCACGGTCTTTCCGACGCTGGTTAAATTGACATCATGGAGCAGCCCCATGACTACAAGATGGTTGATAACCGTCCTGTAGTCGAAACAGAGCTCATGAGATACTGGGGACCGGTGAAGGAATTGGAGTCAGACGGTTGTCCTCTTCTGACAGTTCGTGGTAGGGTGCATTATTGCTAAGCCGCCACCTTCTGGACTGATTTTTTACTACCTTGAAACACAAGAGGCGGCAGCTAGCATTGCTTGAACTTGTTGGCACTCTTGATGTTGAGGACAAGGCAAGAGCAAAGGATGTCAAGGGAAAGAGCAAGGGCGGGAATGGTGAGGCGACTACTAGTGCACATGTGGTGCAAAAGTTTCGTCCTATGCCACAAAGAAGAAGCCCAATGAGGAGCTTAAGCAGAGACCCACTATCTCCTTCAAGAAAGGTAATAATAAGAAGATGGGATTAGACAAGGCAAAGATGAACTGCTTCACTTGTGGAAACACTGGGCACTTCTCTAGAGAGTGTCCGAGGCTAAGTGGAAGCCCCCCACCAAAGGCGAAGACAACAAATACCATTGAGACCGATCACGACGCTTCTGGGTACTGTAATTTATCTGCATTTACGGTTTTGTTCCTCACCGATTGGTGGGTTCATACAGTGTGCAAATATACATGTGTGTGTCTTGATAAGTTCTTGTTTTCTTTTTACCAGGTCGGGAGGAGTGGAGCCTTGCTGATGGGGAATGGCGTGCGTGCTGGTGTTCATGGTGTTGGTACGGTGGATCTGAAGCTTACTTCGGGGAAGACCGTGCAACTCAAGAACGTGCATCATGTCCCCTCAATAAGGAAAAATCTTATTAGTGGCTCTCTGCTATGTCGAGACGGTTTTAAACTTGTGTTTGAGTAGAATAAATGTGTTATGTCGAAGTATGGAACCTTTGTTGGAAAAGGCTATGAGAGCGGAGGCTTGTTCCGCTTGTCGTTGGTTGATACTTTACCTCTTGCAGTGAATAATGTCATTAATAACGTTAATGTTGAGATGAATGTTTGGCATTCTCGATTATGTCATGTTAATTTTGGTTGCATGTCCCGCTTAGCTGGTTTGAATTTAATTCCTAAATTTGACGTTGCCAAAAGTTCCAAATGCCATACATGCGTTGAGGCAAAACAACCTCGCAAGCCTCACAAGGTAGTTGCGGCGAGAGAGTTGGCACCACTTGAACTCATCCATTTTGATATTTGTGAAATGAACGGAATTTTGACAAAAGGTGGTAAGAGATACTTCATAACGTTCATAGATGATTGCACTCGATATTGCTATGTGTACCTAATTAAAACAAAAGATGAGGCATTACATTATTTTAAAACCTTTAAAGCTGAGGTTGAGAATCAACTTGAAAAGAAAATCAAACGTTTGCGGTCCGATCGCGGGGGAGAATATTTCTCTAATGATTTTTCTGAGTTTTGCGCGGTGCACGGTATAATCCATGAGAGGACACCTCCATACTCACCACAATCCAATGGGATTGCTGAGAGAAAGAACCGCACTCTAACTGACTTGGTGAATGCCATATTGGAGACAGCTGGTTTATCTAAGGAATGGTGGGGTGAGGCAATTTTAACTGCGAATCATGTCCTAAATAGAGTGCCCACAAAGAACAAAGAAATCACTCCATTTGAGGAATGGGAGAAAAAGAGGTTAAATATTTCTTATCTTCGCGTTTGGGGTTGTTTGGCCAAAGTGAACGTGCCAATAAACAAAAAGCGAAAGCTTGGACCAAAAAGCTGTGAGATTGTGTTTTCCTCGGCTATGCTATTCATAGTGTGGGCTATCGGTTTTAATAATAAATTCTAGTGCTCTTGATATGGTCATTGGAACGTTCATGGAGTCTAGAGATGCCACGTTCTTTGAGAATGAATTTCAATGAAAATAGGTGCACCTAAGCGTGTCTAGTCATGACTCTGTTCTGAATTTCATGAATCGAATATACACACCGATGATAACACCCATGAGCTTGAGCAAAATCTGAGGAGGATGATAATCACTGTCACTCGAAGGAGTAAGAGGCAAAGAGTTGCAAAATCCTTTGGAGAAGACTTTATTATATATCTCGTGGATGACACTCCCACAACCGCTTTACGAGGCATACTCTTCTCCCGATTACGACATGTGGAAGGAGGCGGTTACAAAGTGAGATGGACTCCATTATGTCCAATGGGACGTGGAAGTGGTTGACCATCCATTTGGTTGCAAACCCTGTAATGCAAATGGGTGTTTAAAAAAGAAGCCGAGGCTGATGGTACAATTGAGAAGTACAAAGCTAGGCTTGTTGCTAAGGGTTATACACAGTAGGAAGGTGAAGATTACTTTGATACTTACTCACCATGTTGCTCGACGCGACCATTCGTGTGTTGCTATCCCCGGTGCCTCACATGATCTTTTCATTCATCGAGATGGATGTTAAGACACCTTCCTAAATGGAGAGCTTGAGGAAGAGATCTACATGGATCAACTTTGATGGGTTTATTGCTAATGGTCGGGAGGGTAAAGTTTGTAAGTTATTGAAGTCCCTGTCGGCCTAAAGCAAGCCCCAAGCGAAAGGGCATGAGAAGTTTGACAAAACTTTAACTTCAAATGGCTTTGTTGTGAATGAAGTTTGATAAATGTGTATATTATCGGTTTGGTGGTGGTGATGGTGTGATACTATGCCTATATGTGGATGATATATTAATATTTGGCAACAATCTAAATGTGATCAAAGAAGTAAAAGATTTTTTGTCGAGTAACTTTGAGATGAAAGACTTGGGTGAGGTGATGTTATTCTCAACATTAAGCTTTCAAGGGAGGAAGGAAATGGTGGGGTAACTCTTATGCGGTCTCACTATGTGGAAAAGGTCTTGAACTGATTTGGAGTACGGTGAGTGTCGCCGCTCCTACTCCATCGATCCAAGCGTTCATTTGAGGAAGAATCACAAAATTGCAAGAGACCAATTGAGATATTCACGAGATAATTGGTTCTCTCATGTACCTAGCTAAGCGCAACCAGGGCGATATCTCGTTCATTGTAAGCAAACCGAGCAGTTTGTGTCAAATTCGGGAGATACTCACCGGAATGCTCTTGAGAGAGTCTTTGCGCTATTTGAAAGGGACAATGAGTTACGTCATTCACTTTTCCGGGTATCCGAGGGTACTAGAGGGTTATTGTGATGCTAATTGGATTTCCGATGCGGATCACCGTATGCCACGAGTGGATACGTGTTCCTACTTGGAGGTGGTCTTGTTTCTTGAAGTCTTGCAAGCGCACTATCTTAACGAAGTCTACAATGGAAGCGAATCGACCACATTGGATACCGCTAGTCTTTGAGGTAGAGTGGCTCCGTGATCTCCTAATGGATTTGCCGATTGTTGAGAAACCAATCCTGGTAATTTCCATGAATGTGATAATCAAACCGTGATCACTAAGGTAAATGAGTTCTAAGGATAATATGAAGTCCACAAAGCATGTGAAGAGACGTTTGAAGACCGCCGAAAAACCGAAAACTCCTGAGTAATTGCATTGGACTATGTCCATACATCAAATAATCTGGCGAGATCAATTCACTAAAGGGTCCATCACGCAATGTGATAGAAGGTGCGTCGAGGGAACTAGGTTTGAGACCCACATAGAGCCATCAACAAGTGGTAACTCATCCTATGTGATCGGAGATCCCGTGAATTAGGATGGCGAAACAAAAGTCATTGATTGACCGAGGAGAGACCCCTTAGATTATAGCTCGATTCATTGGAGATGCACCGCCTTTCCAATATCATTAGGCGAGGATGATTAAGTTCTTAATGTGATCCGAAGCGGCTTGGTATAAGCGGGGGATGTTGTCATCTGTAACATCCTATAAGGAACACACCTATATGAGCTCGATTGCTAGTCACAATCTATGAGATGTGGGTAATCTCTAGATGCTCATGGAAAGGCCTCAAGTGTGACTTATATGCTTCAAAAAAGCAGGAGGGAAGGCACTTGGCGCCCTAGTATCGCTTAAGAGGTTATGTGAAACTCATCTCGCACAAAATTGTCAATTCAAGGTTACATCCATTGTTCGATTGTGGATGAGTGTAGCTAGCTTTCTAGATGGATGTTCAACTTAATCTCCATCGAAACACCGGTATATAAAAGGAATGTGGTTACGAGAACTCCAAATCTGCGTACCCTAGAGTTTGGTGGGGATTGTTAGATATTATGGGCTTGGCCCATTTATTTAATATCTCTATTAAACTCTATGGTCCGTACATGTGCATTAATGGTTTTTATACCATATGGGAATTTAATCGAGAGACGACTCTACTTAAATACTTGATCATTGACCGATCTATTTGAGAAGTAAAGTGAATCACTGGATGCCACACTGCTGCACGCTGCATCGCCGCCGCCGCCGCCGGCCCGAGCCCGTCTTGGCGTTGCGTGGGCATGGGCGTGGCGTGGCATGGCGAGGCAGGCAGGCAGGCAGGCAGGCGGCAGCGGCGCCCGTGACTTCTGGCTCTCCGTCTCCGTCTCTCCCGCCGCAGGGGGAGGTGTAACCCCTCGGTGCAGCCGGCTTCTCCTCTTCGCCTCCGCCTATAAGACAAATCCTCCTCTCTGGTTAAGCTCTCTTGGCGAAGTACACCACTTTCCAAAGAAGCGCAAGTTTCTTCCGCTCCACCTCCGACGAGCACCAGAGATGGAAGAGTAGGCCTCCTGAACGCGTCTTCGTCGTGGGCTTCACCTTCTCGGGTGAAGACGGGCGATTACGTTTTTGGGGAGTGTCGGTGGTGGCACGACTACTCATTGGTGAACTCAGAAGGTGCGTCTTCACGGCGTCCTTTTACGCCTTTGCATCGCATCGGGCGGACGACTACGACAACAAAGCACCACCATGGCCTTTCTCAGTGCGGCGGCTCCGCCAGGGTATAATCTCCTTCACCCTTTTCGAGTTTTATTATCAATATCATGATGTTCCTAGGCAATCTTGCTTTCATATTCAAGATATGCTCTGTTTGGTTGATTTGGATGATTATGCTAGTCTTGTTTTTTCGGTTCCTTTTAATTTTGTGATCATCATGATCTTGATATTTGAGAACACATCTTTTATATTTATGATCATGTCTGTGATGCTTCAAATTGTGTAAAAATAATGTTTCACATATGTTTCGGTTCTATAATTTGCCTTATCATCATATTAACATTTGTCATGAATTGTTTCTGTCATTTTATTCATGACGTCACTCTTATTTTTATTGCGTCATTTTTATGGATTAAAATAAATATGCGAATGCCTTATTTTTCAACAGCTAGCTAGTTGCCTTTAAAATTAGCAAACGATAACACACAGAATACACGGGGTTTGACCTTACAGTTCCAAAGCCTCCTCGGCCATAGCTGTTCTGATCTCTCTGTAATTGAGAACAGCCTGAGATTTTCCATGCCTAAAAAATAAATTAGCAGCAAACGATGTCAGTTTAATTTGGACAGCTCGCCTTTCCTCAAGCTTGCAAAATACAGTAAGGGCTACCAATTTGCATCTGCATAGATAACAAATCTTACTACACTGCCAATGCTGAATCAACAAATCTCACTATGCTGCCAATTTTGAATCAACACAATTTAATCTTAGGAACACAATGATCCATCCAGCATACTCTAAAGCACAGTTAATTCCAACCCTTGTACCTCAGGTAACCCAAACCGCAACATTAGGGCTGCTTTGCATATATGGCTTGAGGACCTACTACCTTTTTGTTTCGGAACAAAATTTACATAAGCAAAATCCAGATTTTGTTTAAAAAATGATCAGAGCCAAACCTAAAACCGTAAAAAATTGAACCATTCCAAGTTACAAAGTGAGGGATAATTCATGGTACCTTGTAAAAGTACCTCCTTCCGGCTCCAATCCCTTCATGAGGCCGTCGAAGACGAATCCGGATCCTTCCAGCGACGCCATTTTTCACGGCCAATCGCACATGTGCTTACGCTTTCGTGTGTGCACATACGTGCTCACCTCCTTCCACTCCTTCTCGTCCTCCTTCGCAGCCCGTGCACTGATGACCTCTCCCCGTGGTCGCCGCGCACGGAACAGGACCCGCAACTCGTCGACGCCATCCGCCAACGCGAGGTGCACCTGCCGAAAATTTGGCGGTCGCCGACGGAGACGTCGGTTGAGACGGCGACGCTGCGTGCTTGCCGTGGGGAGCGGGTTCGGTCGTGGTCAATGTGGTGGTAGGAGAGTTCGACGGCGGCGCTGGGCGCCCTCTCCCATGACGACGGTGCGAAGTTACTGGTGAAGCGGAGGGCGAGCTCGGGGGCTGGGGTTGGAAGCGAGCTACGTGGATCGGGACCGGAGGGTTGAAGGGGGGAACGAAAAAGCAAGAGAAGGCATCGGCTTGCCGATATGCGGGTATAGGGGCGGGTAAGAAAGTCGATGGTGAGAAAAAAAAAATGGCACGAGGGCGTCGACTCCCGGGCTGAATGGCAGGAACGCGTAAGAAATCTTACGTTAGCCGTAAGACTTGGCGTGGCCCACATTTGAATTAATAATAGACCATTAGGTTAAAATATATCAACTGATCCAAGGGTCCTGATGCAAGGTGGGGGTGAGAGCTATTTTTCAACTCCTTCACTCTCTTAAAGTATAGTATAGATAAGGGGTAAAAAAAAGTGATTTTGCGTTCATGAGCAAAATTGGAGCCCGTTCCGGAGCCCAACAAGCCCAAAGGCCCATCAAGCAAAAGCCTTCGTCTTCTACCTCTGGTTCTCTTCAGATGCCCGCGAGACAGGCGAAACTTTCCCTCGAAACCCTAGCCTAGCCACTGCCCCGCGCCTCCCCTCGTCTCCTTCCCGTACGCTAGGAAGAGGAAGATATGGATGCCGCTGCACGCCGCGAGCGTCTCCTCGCCCTCCGCGCCGCCAAGGAGCTCCTCTCCACCCCTGACGGCGCCCCCACCCCCGCCACCGACGGAGAACAGCAGTAAAATCTCTCCTCTCCCCTCCCCTATTTCACTAGATAATTCCGCACGTAAATAATTGCAGCGGCAGGTCAACTGTGATGTTAGTTAGTTACTAGTAGGTAAAATGACCATAACTGTCTGCACTTGCGTGGCTCTCGCACACATTGTAAATCCAGCAGGCAGTCATTGGAATACCTTTTCAAGGTTGCAGATCTACACTCTATATGACATTGAACTTAGTTCGTTGTTGCCGCTCCTAGGCCCTGGCTAGTGCCACATTGATTGATGACTGTTTATCGAGGATATCCCTATGCTCCTTTGGACCCTTTTCTTAATTTTGCTCTGAAAAGTTTAGTGCCAACACTATTGTCATTTTGGACTGGTGACAACTGACAACTACTAGTGCATTTCCCTGTGGGCCTTCACTTAGAATATATATTCACACGCCATGGAGCCCCCTTCTTCTAAGAATCAAGGCATGCTCTTTTTTCCTGCTTGTTGTTATGGGTTTAGGCTTCGTCATAAGGTGTCAAGTTAAAAGGCGAGATGAGTTCTGTGCGGACACCAGGAGCCACTTTCACAAACCTTAGGGGCACACTTTTTTGCCTTTTGCTTTAGCAACTCCTTCACCATCCAACACATATGCTGCGCCAGGATCTCTTCAACTGAGTAATCCATTCTTGTGTGTAGCATAGTGGAGATATCAGATGCTTCAATTGTTCCATACAGGCTAACTAGTATGGTTTCCTTTTTCTTTTCTTCTTCCTTTTTGCCACAATTCAGCTATGTTCGCTAGAGTTTGACCTTATCAACTATTCTGCCGCAATAAACGATACAATATGTTGTGCCTCCCTGTCCAGAAGTACTGCCCAATATTCATTCTCTATATTAATTTAAAGGGTAATTTCATTTGGTACAATAAACTGTTATAAAGGCACTGTGATTTCTGAATTTCACTCTGAACATCCTTTATCAAAAATACTTCCTGCTATCCAAATTCTGAATGTATCACTAAGACAGAAGTTCAATGCTCTAGAATAATTTCTTTGTTATTTTTTTAATTAATTAATGTCACTAAAACTGACGACTTTATTTCAGTCTGTTTATATTGAGTAAATGCAATGATTGGCAGGCCTACTAGTTGTTTCACTGTGGATTCTTTGACCTACAAGGCACTGTTGTTTTAAACTCTACTAGCTTAGTTAAGCAAACAATGTAGATAATGTATGGACATAAAATCCAAATGCTGTCTATAGCCTATGTTCACATGCGGCACTGATTCTTATTTTTATTGATTGTATCAGAAATGGCAACCATGAGATGGCAGAAGAGCCAGCATTACCAGGTCCTCAGGATGCGCCTGGCGAGGCTGCTAAAGAGGATGGTAGCCCCACTGAGGAGGCCGAGGAGGTTGAAGATGATGGGTAAGGCAATGAAGCTGACAAGCTTTTACCGAGTATATGGTAGTGCACTTTTTATCCTATTCATAACTTGCATTGTAGACTCCATATATGATGATCGTTTATGTTTGTTCATTCAGTGAAATTCTGTGTACGTGAAAATAAGAGTCTCCAGCTTGGCATTAGTGGTTTTGTAGTCTGAATTATTTCTTAATGCTGTGTGAGATAATAATTTTATAGAAGTGTCAAGTGTGCATTCTTTTTGATGCAGTGAGCTTCCAGCCATGAAGTTCAGAAACTATCTTCCCCCATGATGAGCAACTCCGAGGTGGCAAGCTGGCTCCAGTGTCTCTTCCTAAGTTTGAAGACCCAATTAGTGCTGAAACTGCAGAACCAAAGGAAGTGGAGGTACAATTTTGGTGTTCCCATCTTCGAGATCTCTTCCTTGTACTTTTGGTGAGACAAACTGTCAATTAATCCTTCAACATTATATTGTGCATGCAGAATCCTTTTGGAAACATAGCTCCAAAGAATCCAAATTGGGATCTGAAACGTGATGTGCAGAAGAGAATTGATAAACTGGAAAGGCGCACACAGAAAGCATTGGCTGAGATTGCATGTGAGTGTTCATATATGTTTAATTGGCAGATGCTTCATCTGTTCTAGTTCTTTTTTGGTTGGACGATTTACATGCTCTGGTTTGCAGTGGAGCAGCAGAGGGAGAAGGAAGCCTTGGAGGAATCTCAAGATTGACCTACCTGTGTAAGTGACCGGTGGCTCATAGAAAACATGCTGTTTCGTCTCTCAAGCAGAAGTCGTAATATGTAATGTACCTTTGGGATGCTTGGTGACTTGGTGTACCTTGGGATGCTTACCATCTGGGAATGTACTGAATTGAGTTTGGGACGTGGAATGCAGTTACCTACCAAGGTCTTGTTTTGTTTGTAGCAACTTAAGAAACATGAGATGTAGCAGTCCTGTTCTGTGTAGATCTGACCAAACAAAGCGTAATGAATACAAAGCACACCATGTTGTGTTGAGCAGAGTCCATTTTTTTTCCCTTACATTTTGGCTCTCTCTGGAAAAAAAATAGCAGTGCATGAGTTTCTTGACATACTTGCCATCCCCAATGTGTGTTATTCCCAGTCTACCCACCACAATTTATACTTGTACTCATATTCTCAGGCAATGGACGAATATGACTTGCTTGTTGTGTTAATTCAGTGGGGAGATAAGAGATGCATACATCTATCTAGCTCCAGCTGTGTGGTACATTCATAACTCATAAGCTCTTTTTACATACAACTGCAAACAGTCTCCCATATCATTGCACTTGTTAGGAGCTGTTGCTAGGCGCTGTAACTGAGGAATTTTCATTTTGTCGAGTAACAGAGTAGCAGTTAATTCAACATCCTAAATGCCTAACTAGGAGCAGGAGCAGGAGTGGTGGCCTGCTCCAAGTCCGGCAATAGCAGGCGGTTGTTCCTTGCATTCTCGCGCATCTTTCCGATGAAATGCTTGCCCTTCTCTTCCAGCTTGACCCCCATCCTCCTCCCCAGATCCATCACCCGTGCACGCCGAACACCGCGTTTCCTCTTCTTTGCATCTCCCTCCTCACCAGCAGAAGGTGATGTCTTCTCCTCCACAAGGCCTGCTGTCTCATCTCCGCTGCAGCTCAGCAGTGGCATCCTCAGCTGTTCCCTTGTTGCATCATCATTTGACTGCAGAGGAGCTCTGCTTGCTGAAACCAGCCAAGTCTGCCAGCTCGTTGATGCTTCTGCTTGCTCTGGCCCATCAATACCTATGTTTGTCTTATTCCACGATCCATTGGTGATTCTTCTTGAAGGCGGCAGCGGACTTGACTTGTTCTTTGCAATGGCCTTGGATGCGAAAGCTTCCCCTGGCATCTCTCTAGTTGTGTCTGCAGCACGCCTTGTGCTAGTCTCAGTGGGCTCACGGTTCAGCCATATAAAAGGTGCGATTCTGCGGGGCACCCAGTCATCCGTGTCTGATATCATCCAGGAAATAGGAAAACTTTCACAGTTGGGCATCACCAAGCTCTGACGAACCGAAGCCTGTATAAATGTAGGACAGCAGCCAAATGCTCCATATTCAACCACGCAAATTAACCACAAAAATAACAACTTAGTCATGACTCATGGAAGCCAAGTAAAACACCTTGATCCTGTTGCCGATAAGTGAGGCGATGTAGCTGCTGCTGATCTTCCTATCCCCAACCGATGATTCCAACTCCCACTCTATCTCTGGCATGGACGAAAACCCATACCAAACTCGATCACTCGGAGGAGGTTTTAGATGTATGCGCATTGTTCCACGAACAGATGATATTTTAATCGCCAATGATAATGGCACCTTTGTTTCAGCAAGGAAAGTGAGAAAGCACAGTTCAGGTCAGAACTTCATGGCTAAATTTCAAACAGAAGCAAAACACTACACATAAATATATAAATATGGAAAATGGTCATATGATTGCACCTTAGCACACAACCAATTGTCCATCTGGTAATGTATATATGACCCCGCAAAAAAAATGTGTATAAGGTAATATATGAAAAGAAGGCAAAACAAGGAAGAACTAACCTGTGAAACCTGGTCCGCTATTGAATTCATGATACGTTTCCACCTTGGCATATATGTTGATGCCCACCCAGTGCTCTTTGACTTCCTTAAGGTATCTGCCATAATCACAAAAGGTCATCAATAGCCTCAGGTTATGATGCTTTTGGCTTCTAGAGGACCATCATGTTCAGAACAGATTAAGTGATGGAGTTCTCACATCACATACTATTTATTGGATCGTTTACGGACATTGCAAATAATGATTCCAATAACAAATAAGCAAATGAAGAAAACACATGAAAGAAGCGTCACAAACCTGCTTCATCATTAACCTCTGCTGCAGAACCCAAAGCTTCCGAAGGCCTGAATTGGTTACCATATTGCTCAATACTATCAAGGAAATCTGAACCCACATCCCCATTAGAATCGTCTTTAATATTGATCTTCAGTATGTCCTTTTCCAACTCTGGCGCCTGAACCTCAAGTCTTGTTTCGATATGCAGCAGTATTCCACTTGAATACTCAAAGTCAACTTCAAAAGCCCACGATTCGTTCAAATCCGGTGGGAGGACTCTCATTCTGTGCAGATATGGTGGAAGCTTGCCAAGATTGAGGTCAGTAAGCGTAATTTCACCAATGTAGGCTGGAGTTCTGGTGTTTGACAATGTTCGCTGACCAACAAGAACCAATCAATATTAAGATATGGACAAAGGATAAATTCACTTGAAAATGTCAGCATCATCTGACCTGAATACGTGCTTTGATGGCCTTGTTCATCTCATCATTCATTTTAGCATCAAAAAACAACCGAGAGATTAGGAGGTTCCAACAAAGCGTACCATCATTGGCAAGCTTTTCATCCACCTTTGCATTGGGGGAATCAGGTAGCTGGCTGTTGAAACTCATAGAGGAGCTAGGCGTACTGGGTTGTTTTATATCTTGTTTAGATGGCACCATACCTGTTTTGCTCTCCTGAGAAGCCTTCACGGATGCCTTCTTTGCCAACCGTTTCAGAAAACCTAGTTTTGAAGATCCATCAGTCTTCACAGTGTTGTCCACAAGCACATGTTCCTGACTAGAGAGTGTTGAGGGTCCCAGAAAGCAAGGGTATCCAGCTTTCAAAGAGGCTATGTAACTGCGGAACTCTCCAGTCAGCATGTCATGGAATTTGAGTTTGTCCTTGTCCGTAGTAGAAGCAAGACGGAGTGCTTTACACCATGATTCCTTTTCCCAAGAGGTGTCTGCATAAACATAGCATACCTTGCTCCCCCTGCAAATATGAGATTCCTTGCTTTCCAGTTTTATGGGATACCTCTTGGCCCTGAAAGAAAATACATACTGGCGGTGGTTTTAGGCAAACTTTATGTGACATGTGAATCGATCATATAGTGGCAGCAGAATTTAAACCAATAATTAGTAACTGAGAAAAGAAACTAGTCACTTGATATGAACATCTACTCTGATTGCGCATCTATAGTATAGCAAATCTGGCTACTCTGTCATAAGTCAAGGATTCATATAACGGCTGCTGCTAGAAGCATAATAATGCATACACTGAGTAAGTTGTTACGCTTTTTAGCTGATGACAAGAAAAATGAATTTATTATTATTGGAGGCTCTCCACAGGTCACAGGAGATGAATGCTTTAAGAGGCTAGCTACGATTTGCACTAACCATTTACGTGAGGGCAGATTGGATGCAGAAACAGCAACAACTGTGCAACTGAGCAGGTCAATGGTTAGCTGCGAGGCATCATCAGGTCCAGACAAGGTGAGCGAGTGTCCTTCAAGTGTGGCAGACATTTTTACAGGGAAAACCTCGACGATGAGCTTCTTGTCCCTGATCCCCGTGGTACCGCCATTCGACGGGCGATTGATGCTGTCTTTGGGGCCGGGGGCCGTCTTTTGTTGCTCCAGCATCCACAAGAAGCCCTGTTAACTCATAGATATATAGAATGGGAAGATGTCAATTAATTAAGGTACAAGTCGTGAACATGTGGAATATATACTGCAATACATAATAATGGATGGATGAAATAAGATGGAAACTAGAACGAGTTTGTGAGTTAGCTAGGTCCTCCAAATGCAAACCTTGAAAGGCCAAATAAGAATACGTATGGCAAACCTTGATGAGAACTGAATGAACAAGCTGAAGAAGGCTCAGGCGTGCGCGCTTGCTTGCTTTGCTTAACATTAACTGAATGAATCGAACCGAACCGATCGAGAATATGAATGGCCGACCTTCCCGGTCTCACCTGTCGGTTGAGGCCGTGGCGAGACACAGACCGCGGCGGGGTCGGGTGGACGGGGAGTTGTGGCGGCGTGGCACGTGAGGCTGATGAGCGGCGCGTGAGGCTGCGGATGGCCCAGAGGAGCACCAGGCCTTCCGCGATCGCCAGGGAGAGGATACCGAGGAGGAAGCCCAGGCCCAGCAGCAGGAAGGCCATCGCCATGGATGCGGTGCGGCGTCGCCGGGAAGGCCCCCGTGGCCGTACGTCTAGCCGTCCTCCAGGAAACGAACGGAATCGGAATTTATTTATTGACTGGCATGGCCGGCGTCGTTATGCGAAGGAGGAGGACGCGGCAGCCGGCAGGGGCAGGCGGCGTTGGCCTCGGCGGACGGCCTCTGCCTGCAGCCAAACGCAAGGGAACAAAACAAATCAAATCAAAGGAGAAGAGCAGCTGAGCCTGAGCGGCAGCGGCAGGCAGTTGAAGACGCCGGTGGGGGTGGGTTGGACGGGACCCACCGGACAGACGAACGAACACGGGAGAGGGTCACCCCTGACGTGACGCGGTGGTAAAAATAGAGAAGGGAACACACGCTACGACATAATCAATATAGCATAGCATTGTTATTAAAGGCGAACATGTATGCATTTTATCAAGACAAACTTTATGCTCGAGATTATACACTTTGGTTTTACTATATACGTTAAATATATGTCTAAAACATAGCAAAATCAATATATCTAGAAAAGCCAAAATATTTTATAACTTGAAATAGAGAAAGTAAGTAACTCGCACAATTTGTCGACCATTGGACACTCAAAGTCGATGGTCTATATTTCTGCCCGGCTAGAAAAACTTTGTTTGGCCAAGCAACCAAAAACATGCTCTCAGTGACTATTCGAGAACCAAGTTTGGCTACGTCGATAGCCTGACGTTAATGTAATGTAGGACGATGAGCAACGCGATTTTTTTTTATTGACAACAAACATCATTTATTCAACAGCATGAAGCTGATAAAAGCCTTACAGAGTTCAAGGCTACAGAAGAAAGTGCATCCTGTAACGAGCACTGAGTTACATGTGCTCCTATTAGAGCAAGAACAAGCCAAGCTAAGAGAATTTAGCTGAGAATGTAAAAGAGCCTGTCGGGCTAAAGTAGCTGCCGTTTGATTCTGGAATCTGTGACGTTAACGTAAGATGGAACGGAAACCGGTGGGCAACTTAAGAAAGACGATAGATACCAAGGAGTTCTTTCCCCGAAAGAGTCATGTCCATGTAGTCAGCCACCTACACATTTCATTTTTTAAAATTCAATCTTGCAGTTGGTACTCAGGGTTACATACTCTTACACGGAAAAGCCTCTTCGTGTAGCTACCTCCGCATTGCTTTTTTGTTTCTTCTATATTTATGAATAAAAATCAACCTTCACCGGTTTCATCAACAACTAAAACCAGGGTAGCTGCAGGTCAACACGTCCAGTTTGGAAACTATCACCAACGCTTGCGATAACAAATGTAGTTGGGGCTAATTTTGTTGAACCTACTCTTGCAACCCTAGTTTTTTCTGCCCTTCCACTCATAACTATACAATATACAACATTACAACGAAAAAAAAAGAGCTTGTGCTATCAGTATTATTATGAGATATATAGGTAGGAACAGTTCTTCTATCATACAACAACACGAATTCATTTGGTTAAATAGACTATAACAAAGGATTACCAAGTCTCTTACCTAGCATAATATCAAAACCTTGGGCATCTCATACAAGTTTTCTACCACATAAACCGTTTCTCTAAATCATCTGTATTCAGCCGAGGAAGCCCTGGGTTTGCCGCCGTTCGACGAGTTGAGGTGCAGAGACACGAATATCACGCCGATCGCAACTATCAGGCACCCCACGAGCGTGCTGAAAAAAAGAGCCCCAGGCTGCCTTGTCTGCACGAATCCATATATTCCACCGGACGTTACCAGAATGATGTCAGTGAGACCGTCACCAGAGAAATCCTCCAGGAGCAGCGCGTGAGTGGGAGGCGCTGGGAGCTCGATCATGGCCAGTATGCTACCAGAAGGAGAGAGCACCACGGCTTCCTGATCGCCGCCGGCGATGATCACCTCTTTTGGGTCATAGGCACGCAGGGAGAAAGCCTTCAAGGTAGGCACCACTATGTTCTCCATCATTCCCGATGGAGACGGGAGGTTGGACCATGTTGCCCCTGATGATACTTGCCATCTCCATACTGCATCGTGGCCAAGCAGCCCAGGGGAGTACGAAGTCACCTACAATCACAAACACATCATCAATGTTTGCAGATATAGGGATCAAGGTTTCATCAACATGAAAGAAACCCCCACAAATCAGTAGCCACAGCAACTTGTAAAAAGGAACACTCAGTGTACAAATGCTGACCTCTCCCCGGCTTGTCAAAAAGATGATATCACCGTGGCTTCCTCTCCTGTGTTTATGGCCATCGTCTGTCTGGACCAGGATAGGAGTCGCAACCTCTAAACCAGTTGTATCAAATGTCCTCCCAAAACTTCTCGAGAAGTCACCATGATGGAACATATTAAAATGGTTGTAATAGCAGATAGAGACGTTAAAAAGTTGCTCCCGCACTGGCACACCGGATGTAGCAACTGCCCAACAGGGTTTCAGCACCTCCATTGATCCACTCACGACAGTCTGCTCTTTAATGCCATTTCCACCAACAACCTACAGCAAAAGATCACTATCAGCCATTACTTCTACAAATGGATGCCCCAACAGTAAACAAAACATTGTTGCAGGTTGCAGCTAGAAAGTGAGAAACAAATGCCCAATGCTTGCCAAGCTCAGCAGAGAAGATCACCTTAAAAGTTACAAGAACCGATTAGGTAAAAGATATTAGAACGGCTCTAAGTTGGGTCTGTCTCCCTAATGGCACACGTTAATTCTGTCATTTCCAAAATCAAGTTTTAGACATCAAATTAACAGTAAACAAAATGTCTGATACTTTATTTTTTAGCTAAGGAAACCCTTGTACCACTCAAGTTAACATTATATTAATGCATGCACAATTTATGCACATTACACGTGAGATATACAAGATAACAATCACATCCAAGAAATACAAATCATTTGAACTCATTTTATGACATACTGGGATAAAACGATATAAAAGCGTATCAGACTATAAGGATAGACAGAGGAGTACTTCTCCTTCCAGAAGGATTTAATTTGAATCCCTAAAGCACTCAAACTCATTTGCTTAATAGTTGCATAAACATCTATCTACAGGAGATCACACACCACAGAGTCTTATGAGAGCAGTACTCAATGGATCCAGACATCCCAAATTATTCTCAAACTTACAGACAGAAACTATGAATTACATCCATATTTGAACTGCCCAGAGCTACCAAAGAAAAAGTTGGTACGTAAAGGAAAGTAATTCCAGTGTAAATACACTCCTAACACACCTGGACATGGTCTAGAACTCCATCTCCATTAATATCTGCATGAAGGCCTCCTTCGGTTAAATGAAGCTGGAAATGAGAATAATTTCAAAATGAAAAACAAGTCAGAGGTGATATACTGTATGGTTGCATCGAATTGAAGTAAAATAAAGTTACAGGGATATATCCTGTAGACCTTGCATATTGTACGTCCAGAAGCTAGATGGACAGCCTCTATCCCTTCCTTTTCATGTGCAACAACAACATTAGGAACCCACCAAACTTGAGTATGATTTGTGATTGTTGGAACGTACTGCATCCTCTGTGCCTGCGGTAAAAGAAAAGCTTCATCTCAGCAGAAAGCCATGGGGTGTTTGACTTAATTCTGTGTGAGCATTGTAATCTATTTGGACCAAGTAACAGTAGAAGTGCAACAAAGAGACAACATGCAGTATGTGTGCACCGCAAGGATGCAAGGATATCCATGATGCTTCAGGGAGATGACTGTAATCTTTGCTAGAAGGCATGGCAAAATCTGAAATGTAACAGTCATGCTTATGTGTCATACCTTCCTGGCTTTATTTGAGCTAGCCATATCTGCAGCCTTCCCAAGCGCTCTAGCTAGTCTATTGGAAGCATCCTTCCCAGGTGGATTGTGTTCAATGGGCTTGTTCACGCTATTAATAACAGCCTTTCCAGGCGTTTTCTTAACTTGTTTCCTTTTATGCTTCCTAAAATGTGCAAGTTGTAGGGTAGTATCCTCTCTCCTATCCTGAAAAGGAGTACTCATACCTGAGCTCAACAGTTCCAGAGTACGAAAGCTAAATACAAGAAAACAAGTACTATTCTTACCCAATGATGAGGCATGACGCTAAGAATTGATTCTCTGAATTCACGACATTCAAACTGAAAATTAACATGTGATAGGTTAGTTTCCAATTAGCCAAAATGCCACTGTGTGAACTAACTGCTTAGCATCTGCCTGGGTCAAAAAAAAAAAAAAACTAAGAACAGCACATTTGGCATGTATATTATCAAATCAAACAAAAAATAGGTAGCAAACTTCATTAGGAAATGCTACCTTTCGAGTCCAAACATAACACACTTTTAGTTTATAACAATGTTGCCATTAAGAAGTGTGCAGATAAGTAAGAAATTCAGGTTGTGATAGCTATAGCTGCCAAGCAATAATAAAGTGATGGCAACATATATTCCAGACTTCCTGTTGACCATAATGAAGAATTCAGGTAGATACAAAATTTGTCAGAAGACGATCCTTGAGAAAATAGTCAGATACTTAAACCAAGCAACAAAGAGCATGTGGAAACATTGACATAAGACTTGCTCAAAGATAAGCACTGCTCCTAGTTATTTGCTATTAAGATTGGAGAACACAGTCTTCACCTGACCAGGTTGATGACTATTGAGGGCATGAACATCAAGTTTGTAATTGTGCTGTGGTAACATCACAGAAGCATCTGATGGCTGTGACTGGATGTTCTGCAATGCCAAAAGAGAAAACATAGAAAGAATATATAAGGCAGGCCTTTGTATACAGTAATCTTTAAGTAATGCCATGCAAAATTTGAGTTTTCCATGCTAAAGATGAGCATCTTTTACTAAAGTGGAGGCAAAAAAAAAAATTATGAAATAAATGAAAAGTTGAATCCAGTGCACCTCATTCTTCCGGCTCCATCTTTGGTCGCCACTGCGTCCAGCAAAAGCATAAAGGGCAAAATGGCGCAGGTCTGCAGTGCCAGTCTCAGAGCCCTGCATGCAGCGCCAACACAGGGTTAGGTGTTGATCAGTTAAACATGCAAGGAGCTTGCAGGATAGAATACATCAATTAACAGGATCAAAAGCTAAAAGCCCAGCAATATAATAACCTGTTTCTCATTGGCGCTTCTACGGTGGTCATCCGTGTTGTGTTCTGGTATCATAAATTCATCGAAGAGATCTGCTGACTGATAAGCGAATGAATTACTACAAGGGCAAGTTGTTGGCAACATATATGTAATGTAGGCAAACAGATAGGCAGGTGTAGATAGTAGTGCAAAGAGAGGGTAATAACATGAACATACATGATGCTGCATCTCCATCCTTCCTCCAACGATTACAAGGCCTGCATCTCCATGCTTGAGAGTGTAGTTGGTTATGGAGATCGCGACCTCGCGGTGGTGCGCGGCGTGAGGGAAGTCGTCCTGGAGGTTGTGCTCCCACAGCTTCTTGAGGTTGTGGTCGAAGCACATGACGGACCACCCGGAGGTGACGACGACGAGGACCTGCTTCCTGACTTCGCCAGCCCTGTAGGAGCGGTCTACGTTGCCGACGGCCATGGCGATGGGGCGCCTCCCCGAGGCGAGGCGGACGTTGTCGGGGAGGAGGGAGATGTCAGCCATGACGCGGGCCTCGTGGAAGGCGGAGTCATCGCTGAGGTGGCGGGCGTGGGGCGGCTGGAGGACCTGGATCTTGGCGTCGTGGGTGGGGAGGAGGACCTCGGGCTTGCCGTCGCCGTTGAGGTCGGCGACGAGCGGCGGGGGCAGGCGGTCGGCCTCGTACTTGATAGGGAAGTCCTCGTCGGTGAGGTGGTACCAGGACTCCCGGAAGGAGAAGTCGCCCTCGTGGTGGAGGGAGAAGAAGACGGCGAAGGCGGCGAGCAGCAGGATGCCCAGATCCCGCTTCCGCATCGTCGTCGAGATCAGAACCAGGTCAAGTCGATGGGGATCGGATGAAATGAAGCACCCCTAATCCAATCCGATCCAATCGAGGGGAGACGAAAACCTAGTAGAGACCGAATCCCATGAATGAAGGAGCTAGAGGATGCTGGAGCTGCTACTGCTGTCGTCCCTCGCCTCGCCTCGTCTTCTTCCTCTCGACAGACGACGAGGGCGGCGAGCGAGACCCTGCTGGCTGCTGCCGCCGCTCTGCGCCTCAGCCTGCTCCTGAACTGACCTCTACAGCAGGCCGGGCTGGATATCCAATGGGCTTTATCGGTCAATCCGGGGCGGGCCACATACATAATGGGCTTTTGTACTGTCAGGACAAGCCTTTTCTTTTTACACACACTGTCAGTGTCAGGACAAGCTTGGCAACAAGGGAAGGGGATGTTCATCATGCCCAAACAAACCTAGACATCCAATCTTGACAATTAATAATCGATATGAAGGGGAACCATGTATGCCAAGCCAATGCCATACTGGATACTACACCCAGGGAGAGATAGGTGAAAGTTTCATCCAATACAGTGTGTGGACTGGAGTCTACAGTCTGTGTCCCCAAGAAACACACCCTGCTTCTGTCCAATTCAGAGAGAGACAGCTACAATCTCGGTAATAAGTTGAATGACACTCAAAACATTGTTCATGTACATATACAGAACCTTTATATTGATAAATAATGAGAGTGGCAACCACAGCGCGGTAACACAAAAATATGCCGTGTCATCCTCTTAATTTGACAAAAAATACAGACCTCATATACTATTTCTTTCTGACTCATGGAATTCTGCTAGGCAAGGAAGTACATGGTAAACTGCTCTAGGCTATGTATGTAAGATTCCTCATTAAATAACTGCACAAGTGCGTATATCATGTTACTATACAACTCTAGCCGAACAGATATTTCAAGGGACAGCTCTGTTTCAAGTCCTTGGTTAGTTTCACCTTCTTCATCAGCTCCTCCTTGTATCGACGATAATGTTTCCGCTACTTCTTTTGTCTCATGAGGATAAAATTATGGTGTGTGTAACTCATCATCCTATAACCAACCGTCCATCTCATCATCCTATAACAAACCAACTGTTTTTGACATGAAGCAGGGCCGCATGTAGCTCTCAGATGAGATGGCCTCCGCTTCTCTACTGCTGTGACTGGCCACTGGCCAGCTTTGTTATCAGATGTGTCACACTCGGTTCTCGAAGTAATCAAGAATCGAAAGGATCCCTCCATCCTTCATCTTCCCTTACAGCCCTGTTCCACCGCTCTTTGAACTTCTCTAGCTCAGCCGATGATTGTCTCCGTATCTATTAAAGCAACAGTTAGTACAATGGCAACTTTTAATCCTTTGATCCAGGAAGACAAAAATGCCATAGATTATACTCACATGGGTCCTCAAATCCAATGATCTTCGAGGTGTCTGCATCAACAAGATGTCAGTAGTGGCACATGTAAATTTTATTGCACAATCATGACACTAACGTTACTATCATGCAGGTACATGCCATCTAGGGTAAAAGGAAAACACAAGGCAAAATGGATGCTCTGGCAGGAATCAGTACACTGTCCTTGGTTCCTACTGGACTCCACCAAATTTCTTTTTTTTTTTAAAAAAGTTTGTTGCGAGAAGCACCTTGCTGCTAAGCGATGGCCCTCCTAAAGATGGTATCCCTTGATGAACAACATACTCACTGTCAATTACACCAACTTTCTCAGTTCGATCACCCTGAAATATCATGTGACTGTGTCAATCACCCTGAAATATCATGTCCACGCTCCATCTTGTTTAACAAAGGACATGGCAGCTGAAATAGCATGCCTCAATAGTCAATAGACATCCTATTAAATATCCTAAGATTGTTAACATATCTTGAGTACCTGAGCACAATAGCCAAGTTTCATGTCAAGGCCCCATCCATGAATCAGATCGTTCTGCAACACAAGAGATTAAACAAGTGTATTGATTATTAAAATTCATGACCTTCCACTCACACTTAATAAAATCAGACAATGACTCGCACTGACCACTTTATTATCACAATAATCTTTAAAAAAAACAGGCTAGAGGAACAGTATTTGCACCTGAATTAGATGCCATACACATTTCCAAGCAGCGTGAGAAAAAACTGGTGCCATGCCCTCTACCCACCTATTCAAGAATGCAAAGAGTGTGGTGAATAGTTCATAAGATAATGGGTCAAGAATAAGTCAGCTGCACGATGTGATTTTGCTTCATATAAATCAAATGTCCAAAACATATAATCCAACAATGTCCTCTTTTGGGACTAACATAAATAGGAATATACTATCTCAATGTGAAGCAATAATTTTTAGAGTATCTTCCAAATAAAGCAACTGCATAAGGATAAAGGTTTGATCCATACCCTGTACAAGGAGGTCCTTTGCTCTCATCAGAACAATTCATACTAGGCCGATTGTCATATATTCTCCTACATAAAAAGTGAAAAGGTGCTTCTTAGAGAATAGAAAGATTTTAAAAAGAAACAGAAAGGTTTTCTTTTTTGAAAATTAGAAAGACAGAAGCACCTGTGAACTTTTGTCATCTTATTGCGGATTGTGATCCGATGGTGGATATCGGTTGATAGATCAGGGTCCAGAGCAGGTTGTGTTATTTCTAATCCTTCGGAAACCATTATATCAAGATATCTAGGACCAAACAACACGAGAGATGAGGAAGCGTCTTTGAACAGAAAAAAACAAAATTAATCATAGATGTATTCCCAGAAAGCTTCTACAATCGAAAGGAAGTGAAGATATTATTGCTCGAAGTTCTTACTCAATTAAATCCCACTAAACAGTAACACAAAAAAGGGCTCAAAGTGACTAAAGTTCATCTCCATTCAAATAAATATTATCCAACTAATGCTTGATGACTACCAGGCCATAGCAAAAAAGAGTATTAGAATCAATTAATAGATCTGCTCTGGAAATGGCTGATGACAATATGGTAAGTTTGGGTTCCACTGTGAGCACTGAGGAATGTGGCTGACTAGAGGAAAAGGATTATGCCCATCATTCATACCTTCTTGGGTTGAAGTTCTCCACTCCAAGGTCTTCATCCCATAGAAAGATGAAATCATAGATAGCCATGACATCAGGATGCAAAAAACGCTTAGCAAACCACCTGCACAAGGAATATTTGTTCATTCTTCTGAGATGACAAACAGCTGAACATAAGGACTATCAAAGATGCAGCTACCATATACTCTAACAGAACAATGTGCTTTCATAAAGTTTACCATTTTGTTTGGTTGTGAGCAAGGATGTGTATGGCCTTATCACTCCACTCAAGATGACGCCATCCATCTACATTTCCATCATAATGGAAGAGCATGACTGCATAGTTGTCCTTCAGAAACTAAAGAAAGCAAACGGTGACAGATCGTATTAAGTGAAGCTCTCTTCTCTTTTACTCAACAACACAGACAGATAAGGGTAAGGGAAAGGATAACCTGAGAGAAGCACAGACCTTACGAGCCATAGTGTCAACGTTTTTTATTTGGGAGATGCCTACTGCCATGGCAAGGAGAGCACTGTGGTCACCATTTTTATTCTGCGTGTAAAGGGGAGGATGATGGCAAATGAAGTAGCTGAATTTGTTTTGGAGGAGATAGTAACTTGATAGGCAGAACAGATAACAAGATGTGACAACATCTAATAGTCCAACGAGTAACCGGCACATTATATTATATACAGCACCTACAAGGATGGACGGGATCTTTAGTTGAGAATGGTTTGGACAGCATCAGGTAGTTAATGGCGATAGTGGTGACTTAACCACCAGCTTCAGCTTCTACCGGTGCCCTATCGTCTTCCATTCTTTATTTTGTGATGGATTGACTAGACCATTACCGTTGCCAATTCAGTTATGCACGTGTAAATAAAGGGGGTACAGCAATCAGCACCAAAAAAGTGGCCTAATAACTAAGGGCAGGGGTAAGTAAAAATGGGGATTCCTGGCATGAACAGTTTGTGCTGTGAAAGCCATAACACGTATATACATACATCGCAGAAAAGAAGCAGCTTTGCAAGTAGCAATAATAATTCATCGCGAGCAAGCAGAGCATGAACTGGTTGCAGCAGTGGGAAGAGGCTGGCAGCGAGTGAGGAACTAGAACCAGAAAGCGAAAGGCTGTAGTAGTACCTTGTGGGTGGAAGCAGCATCGTCCTTCCAGAGCGGGCGGAGGGACATGTCGGAGTGGCGCTGGACAATCCCGCGCGGCAAGGAGTCGGCGCCGGTGGCTGCCTTCCTGATCCTGGCGGTCCCCCAGCGAATGCGATTGCGGCTGGGGATCGCGTTATTCTCTTGCGTGGCAGAGGCAAAGCCGGCCTTGCCGAGATCCACCTGAAGAAGATAAGATAGAGCAGCATGAGTATCCGGGTTGAGAGCAGCGTCCACAGAGCAGCCCGCGGGTGAATGAAGAAGAAATAAGGGAGGGAGGGAGGGAGAGAAGAGAGCTAAAAATGGAAAGACGGGCGGGGACGGAGGAGGGAGGGAGGGCGCGCGACCTTGAGGTGCTGGTACTGGATCTGGAGGCAGGCGAGGAGGACGAGCGCGACGACCGCCGCCACGACGCCCCAGCGGCGCGTCGGCGGCGGCGGCTGGTGCTTCATGTCGCCAAGGCCGGGGCCGGCGCGGCGGCGGAGACGGGACGAGCTTCGAGGATGGCAAGGGCTGGGCTCGAAGGTTCTGGAGGGAGGGTTCTAGTTCTTTCTTCTTTCTAGAAGGAAAGGAAGAGGAAGGCGGCGCTCCGGCTCCGCTCAAGGAGGAAGAAGACGGTGAAGGGAGCACATCAACCCCCACTTTTTTTTTTCTTTTTCCTGTCCGTCAAATTTGCGCTGTCGGGCCGCCGGTCGGTCTGTGAAATAACACCACCACCCCACCCCCCACTGCCAAACAAGTGCCCAAACGAGACTAGTGGTACGCACTGTACCTAACAACAGCGCCATCATTTCTTTCCTTGTTATATTCAGAAGATTCAGAGGAAAAGGAGAGGGAAAGCAATCACTGCCTACCACTACCATATATCCATGCTAGTACGAGTACCTTCTTTAGACATAACCGCACAAGGGAACTGATTTTTTTTATAGAGATCTACGGTCCTATCCTTCCAACTCACAATTCTCTCTCCCTCTCTTTTTAAAAAAAATAGCAATGTAGATGATATGAGTGAGGAACTCATCATCCACACCCCATTCTGCTCACCGCCATCGATGTGCTTGATGTCCGACAAGTCTTGTTTAGTTATATTAGAGCATCTTCATCAAATCTCTTATACCGTTTCTCTCTTAAATAGGAAATGTAATAACTCAGCATATCTCTTGTCCCATCTTCTAAATCCACCACTTGTCCTAAAGAAAGGGGATACCTCTCCCTCTCCTAAATTAGAATGAGATTTTAGCAATCTGCTAGAGCAAAGGTCTCTTATATCCTATATAAAGTTACTTTTAAGAGATCTCCTATAACTAGTCCTAGCAAAAAAGGAATACGAGATCCGGTGAAGACCCTCTTATGTTGCATATATACTCACCTCCATGTTTGTATAGACCGGACCTCACGTTTCTACTAAAGGATAGAGACAAAAGATGTCAGAATAGTTCGTTATTACGTGCTCCATCACCTTTTGCAAACCTAGTTACAGGCTAATGCAAGAAACTTGACAGCTCATATATGTATTTCCTACACATAGAATGTTATATATTGTTAATCGTTGGCGCCCTCTATGTGAGACTCAAAAGCTAAGCGAGTAGATTTTGATAAAATGGTATCGTTACAGTTCAATAATATTGTCAATCAATCATCAAATATACTGAGCCGGCTAGCTTATCCCAACCCCATTCCCAAACCGTACAGATCTTACAGAGAGTAATGAAAATTAACTCGTACAGTACTCTAAAGCGACAATGCCCTTTGAGCGCTGCGTCTGTGTGAACCAAAAATGCAAGAGCTGTCTAAGCAGGTCACGAATGAACCCGACCTCTTGGTTGGAGCAAAAGAGGTCGAGATGCCAGTCAGACACACGGAACGGAAGGGCCACCTGTCAGAGCGCAACAACTAAATCATAGCACAACCATATTTGGAACAGCTACACAGTGCTTCAAATGTCGGCAAAAATACAAGCCGCAGCAAATCCAACAAGCAACAATCCAGCCGAGTCAAGGGAACAGATGTTAACGTACTAGTAGCGTACAAAATTCACAGTACAGCCAGGTGACGTTGGCTCGCAAGATCGCCGCGAGGATCTCGTAAATTTCCAGCCGAAACAGTATTTTTCTCTCACGCAAACCAGCCAGCAGTACTTCTTCACGATCCAGCAACGATATGAACCAGCCAACCGAACATGCTGCTAATACAACACACCATACAGCCACCCCTGCAGACCTATCTATATATCACCCTTAAAACTTGAATTCCTTCTTCTTCGACTTGCCTTCCTTCTCTTGCTTCCGTTTCCTCTTGTGAGCATTCTGCAAAGAGTCATGTGTCCATGATGCCCACTCATCAATCAGCTAGCTATTGAAATCAAAACATAAACGAAATCACTGGGTCACAGAATAGTACATACCTCCGCCACCATGTCACTGAAGTCCTCCTTTTGGTTGCGAAGCTTCTCTTCCTCTCGCGCTTCTTCATACCTGTTGCATTATCGGAAGAGGATAATTCATTAACGTTTTGAATTGGAAGAAGGAAAAAAAAAAGCAACCAACAATATCAACTGAACAAAGACATCAGGCGAAGTGATACTTACTTGGCTGACAAAACATCATCCATGGCTTCCAGTTCCTCGGGTTGGATGGTGACGTCCACCTTGTCTGACTTTTGATTCTTAAGCAGATCCACCTGCCACCAAATTTAACAGAAGTTAAAAAAAAAGATCAATTATCAAATATCAGGGAAACGACCTAGTTCCAAAGAGCACCCAAAGGGGTACAGCTCCAACACTCACCCTTTTCGGAGCTGATGATTTATCTTGTGTTCCCAGCACATACCTGTAAAGCGAGCACACACGGCATGAGATACAAAACCAAGGGGGGACATGCAAGAGGTATTAGGGTTAGGGAGACATACGTATGGCTTGACCCATACAGTGTCCCAGGGGCGATCCTTTCTTCCTTTTGTTCAAGAACCTTCAGGAGCCAAGGAAGGAACATCAGCAAAGAATACTAACAAAGATACCACAAACCCCGCCAATACCACAAACATTTACTTACCTGGTACAATGGCCGTTCTGCCTGCTTCTCAGTCTCCTTCCTCTGCAGCTTCCGAAGGTCAATAACATCAGGTGTTTCAACACCAGTTGGAGTACTGGTTGGAGGCAAAAAAAAAGAAAAAAAAAGAAAAAGAAAAAGGGGGGGTTAGGCATACATGTCTACTGCATCAGCATTACTAAAGAAAAAGAAAACCAAGGGCTACAAAACACTAAAGAAAGAAATATAGTAAAATCACCTTGAGATAGTATCGACAGACTGAATTCCGTCTTCCATTTCCTCGTCTTCCATTGGTTCTTCCTCTTCCTCCTCTTCCTCTTCTTCCTCCTCCTCTTCCTCCAAATCTCCCCAGTGTTTGCTGCGATCAACAGGTTCATCCTGCAAGGTTGAAGAAAACAAATAAGTTCTGCTTCTAAATTGGCTCTGAATTCTGCAGTATTTACCCACTAAAACGTAAAGTGAAACATACATCGTAGTTAGGTTCGTCCTGCTGCAGAACACCAAAAACGTCTCCATAGAGTGGACGTCCATGCTGTTGGCAAGAAACAATACAAGAGCTTAGGAAAGGAACCTTGAGTACATCCAGACAGTGTAAAAGCACGGTTTCAAACTTTCAATAGAAAACATACCTCATCAACTGGTGGCTTTCCCCACTCCCCTGGTCTATAACCAAAACTGGCACCAGGGGGGATTGGGGCATTTAGACCTGGGATCTTCAGTTGGGGATAAGATGGAGGTGGACCATAGCGCTGAAACGTTATACATCGATTTAAGTTAGCCAGTAACAAAGGCATTATCAATAGGAACAGTTGAATTCAGGTTAAAAGAACAAACCTGCATGTTTATAAGCCATGGGGGAGGGGCACCATCAGGCATACCAAGAGCATCTTTAAGCTCACGAGACAGCATGCCTGGCTTCATTTCCCTCAGTTTAACCTGTTGAATGAAGTAGAAGTTAATAACATGGTGTTATCACACAAAAACCATACATTGACATCTAGTTGCAGTTATAACACAAAAACCATACGTACCTCAAATTCCTTGCCTTCATAATACAGATCACCATGACTAGACAACTTGGGTTTTGTCTGATATTTGAAGAACGCATCATGCAAAACCTGCCAAGAACAAATTTATTGTTAGACAATTCATCTGTGTGACAGCCATCTCAAGACCAGGTAACTAGCCAAATCTAGGGCACAAATATACTTCATAAAACAGCAACACCAATAATTGCTAGTAATCTGAAAACTCTGATGAATTGGTCACGACCTTAAGACAAGGAATCAGGATCAGATGTGGAGGCATGACGACAACAAGATATCATGAGAATATATGACAAAGGAAGAAAGTACAAAGTAGACATATGTCTGCTCCTAGTCCTACTCCTATAGATGCACACAAGACACAAAAGCCACAAACTACTTCACATTTCACACTTTGTGGGTGGAAAGAAGTTTACCTGATAATCTATATCCATTTTGCCCATTTTGGGCTGCATACGCTCCCGCTGTTTCTGTTTCAACTTCTTGCTATCCTCTTTCTCAATATAAGCCTGTGTATACATTTAGAAATCAATTAGGCGGTTCATGTTCATGGCACCAAACTGGTATGAATAGTTCTGCAGCGTTCACCCAAGAAAAAGTTTGAATACGCAGAGAGGGAAGTAAATTACTGAGATACCATAAACAAGTTACCTGTCTTATCTTTTCTATTCCAGTTGCAGCAATGAAGTCAGGAAGCTGGAAAGGCTGTTTCTCAATACCTCTCTTCCCCTGAAACAACAAGATAACATTGTAAATTGAATATGTACAAACAAGAAACGTTATAACTAACAGATGAATAAGAAAATATTGGTGTCTTAAATATGTAGACTTCAGTACGATTTGCAACAAAAACAGGAAAGACACTTGTATTTGTGGTGTGAATTAATATTTAAGGCCATGGACTCTAGCTGGACCTTAATCTATTCCATTCCACTGAAGAGGGCCTCATGTGAAATAAACTAGTTTCAATGATCCAATATATAGACTACAGAACCCACTCAAGTATTGCACCAGCAAGCCCAGCCGCCCCAGTTGTTACAGCCATCCCTGCAAGAATTAGGTATCTGTATAAGAGGTGTGAAACCATATGGACATTTCGCTCCCACACCCCCACACCATCAATGACTCGCTGAGAAGAGAATGCAAACACGATATGTATGTATACAGACTAATTTCACCAAATATAAGCACCCATATATTCAAACTAAATAGATGTGTTGAAAGTCACAAACCTGCAAGAACTTGCGCTTTTGAGACCAGTGCCTAGGGACAGGAACTGTATTTCTGTATGCCTTGAGATATACAAGCAATTTTGGATCTGCAGCAGTTGCATCCCAGACCTGGAATTGGAAAAAAAAAAGAGATGAAGATAGATGATCTATACTTAATGGATTTTTATCAGAAAAAATGAAACTGCTGGCTGTGGGTTCACTTGATTGGAAACAAGAGCGCACCTCTACAACGTCAGGTCTGTTGCATATCTGTTTGAGTTCTGCAATCTTCATCCTACGCTCCAGCTTCTTCTTCTTATTGGACACCCCTCCTTCCTTCTTCTTGTTTGCCTCCTGCTCATCGTCTTCGTCGTCGTCATCATCTGAGCCCTTCTTTGTGGCATCAGTGGCACCCTCATCTTTCTTATCATCCTGTCAGCGAACATACATTAGAACACCACACTTTAGCTCGCTCATCGACCGACCGACCGACTGAAGAACACTTTTGTAAATCCAAATACCTCAGCCGCTGCTGCGGCAGCGTCCTTGAAGGTGAACTTTTCGAAGATGGCCTTGAAGTCATCGAGGAGAGAGTCGTCCAGCTCGGCCTTCTCCGGCACGTACTCTATCTCCACGTCCACCTGCAGCAAATCCAAATCCAAATCCAGCACGTTCAGAAACCCTAGGTTTTAGGCCCCGTGCCGTGCCGTGCCGTGCGTGCCTAACTTCAAGGTGGGTACGGAGGATGCGCCGCGGAAAGTCGCTCACCTGGGGCTCGGGGTTGGGATCGGCGTTCTCCTTGGCGTCGGAGCCAGAAGCTCCCCCGTCCGCGTCCTGGGCATCGGCCTCAGCGGCGGACTTGTTCTTCTTGGCCTTGCGGCGGCGGCGGCGGCGGTCGGCCTCCCGCGCCTTGGTTTTGCTTCCGTTGGGGAGGTCGGAGGCCGTGGTGGGCGCCGGGTTGGGGCTGGGGTCCACCTCGGCGGCGGCCATAGTCGGCGGCGGCGTGGTCGCGAGGAGACGAGTGCGGGCTCGGGAAGAGGAGAGGCGGTGGGCCGGTTGGCGTGTGTCCTTGCCGTTTGCTTCGCTTTTTGTGCGTTGGTCGTTGGTCGGTTCTGTGAGTGCAGAGCCCAATGGGACAAACTAGGCTTTATCCTGGCCCACTCGAGAGCTAGGCTCTCAAGAGAAAAGGCTTGAGGCCCGCGAGGTGTTTATATTCGGCTCAGGCTCGTCTTGGACTTGCTTCGATATCTTCTTTTTGAATTTCTATCTATCTATCTATATATATATACACACACACATCTCTCTGGTGGGTGAATGAAGTGTGAGTGAGGGAGAGAAAGAGAGGAAGGGACTGGTGGGAGGGTGTAAGTGTTGGGCTGGTCTAGTTGGTACATGTGTCACCATGCGCTCACGGACTATACACAGGTGAGTTGTGGACTGTCTCACAATACCATCGACGATGTTATGCTTATTAGGTTGGAACCCTTCTGCTGTATTTCTAGGGTAACTAGCATAGAGGGAAGCATGTCCTAGGGGTTTAACAATGTTTTAATAAGTATTTTAAAACAATGTATTTTGGGGTCGTTACATAGGGACACATCCTCATACTTCCATTTTCTTTTTACAGACAATACTAGGGTTTGGGGCTCACCATGGTGAAGAATTTATGTATCTTTTATGTTGTAGTTCTCTTTATTATTGTTCCTGTATCTCAGCTAACTCTGAAGATGATGGTGAAGCCAATATTGGGTTTGAGTGCCTCCATAGCCAATGTCGTCATGGCGGGTGACATTGACAAACCTAGGGCGGAGTCGATGGTGGACTCACCACTACACAAACTAGATGCATTGATGCGGTTGTGAGTAGAAGGGAGCTCGTGTAGTGGGAAGTGGACGAAAAATATGGTAGAGATGGGCTCTCCGAACATATCGCCAAGAGGGTGCCTTGGTAGTACTACATCTGTCCTAAAATATAACATGAGCGGTCAAGTATGCAAGTATTTTGAAAACAATTTTTGTTATCTTTAACCAACTATTAGTCTAATTATATGAACGTTTGTGCTACAAAAGTTGTTGCATTAGGTTTGCATTTAGCAACACTTTGTAATGATCATTTTTTTGTTACCATAATAATATATTTAAATAAAATTAGCGGTTAAAGCGTGATATTAAAGATCCCACTATATTTTGGGCGAGGGAGTAGTCTATCCGGCACAACTAGTGATGGAAGGTGGTGACGTTGTCCGTTTTCCAAAATGCCAGTGCTGGTTGCTAGGTATCATCATGGCCAAGGATTGATAGTTTAATAAGTACACGCATGAGACATTGTTTGGATTGAGGCCTAAACCTAGGCATCTAACTGAGAAGCCTGCCTGGTCCAAGCTACTTTTTAAATTTTCTAACCAAACAGGCCTGGAGTTACATTTTCTAGTAACTGCGAAGGCCCGGAGTTACATTTTCTAGCACAACCAATAGAAGGATCGGGGTGTACTGAACTAATCAAGCCTTCAAAAGTTTTGTAATGTATTCTAGTGTACTTTCGATTGGTAATTGTTACTTGGAGATCAGATTTAACATACAAACTTGTATAACATAGGCAAGTTCAAGGATCAAGTGACACCTCCACACAATGACAGAATTTAATGATTTTGCTTGAAAGAAAATCCTACAGACTATTTTTGACGAACCAACAAAACACACCACAAACATGATATCTTAGCGGTTCAGACAATACATAAAATTAGTCAATAAGATCCTTCTTATGCCACGACATGAAATAGGTCTTTGGTAGACAAACACAAGAGAAGCCTTTCATGTGGAACCATCAGACATAACAGAAGAAAGCAGAATGGTTGAGCAGAAAGACATGTCTACGAAGTACGATGTGTTGGCAGCATTGGCAGGAATACGTGATGCGTGCAGAATTGACTCAATCCATATTCTTCCTCTTCCTGCAATACGTAAATACTATGACAAAAATGATCTAGATGGATGATGTTCAAATTAAACATGCCTCAGTTAGCAAGAAGAGGCTAGTTACCATGTAAAGATGATTTGTAAAATAGTAGTGCTATATTTAAAAGAAACAGTTGCCAAGAACAGACTGGAGGTAATAATGAGTATACTTCACTTCCATACCAATTGCCAAGAACATATACTTCGCTTCCATACTAATAACTTTCAACATATACATGGAAGAAGGTAATGACAACTCATCATCATTCATAAGCCTAGTGAATATATTTCACTTAAACTTGAAAGCTAATGTTTAGACCTCACGGGATTCCTATATATGACTAATATGAAGTTTCTGCATTCCAATACTTTTTTGTTACAGAAAATACTGGTCTTCCAGTGAGTGGAAAGCCAAGGAGATGGGACCCCTTGAGAATGCAGGAATTTGATAGGTTTGGTTTCACTAGAAAAATACATTATTCATGCAAAAGAAATCACATATTCAAAACGAGGCCTAAACTGATGAAGAGTTGCACAATGCATAAATAAACGACTCCTAGTAAAGTAACAATATATCCAAACTAGCAAATACTATTAAGTAGGTGATATAGAAAAAACCACCAGCAGCAATATATACAACAACAACAACATAGCCTTTTAGTCCCAAGCAAGTTGGGTAGGCTAGAGTTGAAACCCACCAAGAGCGCCAAGTCATGGTTCAGGCACTGCAAAAGCTACTTTCCAAGCACTCCTTGTCAAACATAGATCTCTAGGTATATCCAAAGCTTTCAAATTTCTTTTTATTGCCTTCTCTCATGTCAATTTCGGTCTTCCTCTACCTCTTCTCATATAATTAGCATGGCTTAGGACTCCACAATGCACTAGTGTCTCTGGAGGTCTCCTTTGGACATGGTCAAACCACCTCAACCGATGTTGGACAAGTTTTTCTTCAATTGGTGCTACCCCTAGGCGATCACGTATATCATCGTTCCAAACTCGGTCCATTCTTGTGTGACCACAAATCCATCGCAACATACGCATTTCTGCAACACATAGTTGTTAAACACGTCGAATCTTTGTAGGCCAACATTCTGCTCCATACAACATAGCCGGTCTAATCGCCGTTCTATAAAACTTGCCTTTTAGCTTTTATGGTACCCTATTGTCATAGAGAATGCCAGAAGCTTGTCGCCACTTAATCCACCCTGCTTTGATTCTATGGCTAACGTTTGCATCAATATCTCTATCCCTCTGTAGCATCGATCCCAGATACCGAAATGTATCCTTCTTAGGCACTACTTGTCCTTCCAAACTCACATCTCCCTCCTCCTGTGCAGCTCCACCAAAGTCGTATCTCATGTATTTGGTTTTAGTTCTTCTCAATCTAAAACCTTTAGACTCAAGGATCTACCGCCGTAACTCTAGTTTCCTATTTACTCCCGCCTGAATTTCGTTCACTAACACTACATCATCAGCGAACAATATACACCAAGGGATATCCCCTTGTATGTTCCTGGTAACCTCATCCATAACTAACGCAAAGAGATACGGGCTTAAGGCTGACTCTTGATGAAGTCCAATTTTAATCGAAAAGTAATCTGTGCTACCATCGTTTGTTCGAACACTAGTCACAACATTATTGTACATGTCCTTGATGAGAGTCACGTACTTTGATGGGACTTTAAGTTTATCCAAAGTCCACCACATAATATTTCTTAGTATCTTATCATAAGCTTTCTCTAAATCAATGAAAACCATGTGGAGGTCCTTCTTCTGCTCTCTAAACCGCTCCATAACTTGTTTTATTAAGAAGATTGCTTCTGTGGTTGACCTTCCAAGCATGAAAACAAATTAGTTTGTTAATATCTACGTCGTTCCCCACAGGCACTGCTCGATGACTCTCTTCTATAACTTCATAGTGTGGCTCATCAACTTAATTCCTCGATAATTAGTACAACTTTGGATATCTCACTTGTTCTTGTAGATTGGTACCAATATGCTTCTTCTCCACTCCTCAGACATCTTGTTCGATCAAAAGATATTGTTGAACATCTTAGTTTGCCATACTATAGCTATATCCCCGAGACATCTCCACACCTTGATTGGGATACCATCAGGGTCCATCGCTTTGCCCCCTTTCATCCTTTTCAAGGCTTCTCTAACCTTCGATTCTTGAATCCTTCGCACAAAGTGCCTGTTAGTGTCATCAAACGAGTCGTCCAGCTGAATGGTGGTGTTCTCGTTCTCACCATTAAATAATTTATCAAAATACTCTTGCCATCTATGTCTGATCTCATCCTCCTTCACCAAGAGTTGCTCCCTCTCATCCTTTATACACTTGACTTGGTTGAAGTCCCTTGTCTTCCTATCGCGAGCCCTAATCATTCTATAAATGTCATTCTCTCCTTCCTTCGTACTCAAACATTAGTAAAGGTCCTCATAGGCCTGCCCCTTTGCCTCACTCATCGCTCATTTTGCAGTCTTCTTTGACACCTTGTACTTCTCTATGTTGTCTACACACCTGTCATGATACAAGCACTTATAACACTCCTTTTACTTAATAGTCTTTTGCACATCTTTATTCCACCACCAACTATCTTTCGAGTCGCATCCGCTCTGTTTGGTCACTCTAAGCATCTCTGAAGCAACCTTCCAAACGCATGTTGCCATCTTCTCCCACATGATGTTTGCATCGCCTTCATCCTTCCAAGGGCCCTCTTCAATGACCTTTTCCTTAAAGACCTTTGATGCCTCCCCTTCTAATTTCCACCACTTCATTCTAGCAACCATGAGTGTCAACAAAAGATGCTCGACAGTCCTCCGAGGGGTATCCCACGAAGGTAGATTGATCAGTGGAGGTGCACGTAATCAGGAACCGGATGGTGACACAAGGCGCAGAGACAGCGATTTAGATAGGTTCGGGCCATCTGATCGACGTAATACCCTACGTCCTATGTCTTTGATGTATTGTATTGAATATGTGATGTATGGATCTGTCCACTAGGGGACCCCTACCTCTCCTTATATACTCTGGAGGGGTAGGGTTACAAGGAAAGTATCCTATTTTGTACTATACAATATCTTATGGTGCACGTCGACTAGTGTCGTGCACGCTTTGATCTTGTGGGCTGGGCCACCTCTGATGGTGTGGCCCATGTCTTGTCTATGGATATCGAGGGCCATACCCCCATAGCTAGTCCCCGAGCCTGATAGTAGGTGACATAGTCACGTGGTGCTAGGGTCAGAAAGTAGAAGAAAGGCAGAAGACCGACCGAGCAGGCAACCAGTCCATGGGCGGAGCCCTGAATTAAAAAGCGCACATTCACCGTACGGTGAAGTGTGCCCACTTAGTCCCTGAGCCTGCTGGAAGATGAAGAATGAATCTTGTAGCAGGGTCAAAGAAAAAGAAGTCTAAAAGCTTGCGGCGTCGTCGACATGCGTGTATCAAGACCCAGACGTCTTGCCCAAGATCAAGACTACGATCCGAACAACATGGAGCGACTTGATAGCACACTGATGAGACATAGCAAGATCCGACCACCAAGGGAGTCCTCAGCTTAGCTGGCGATGTCCGAGCATCGAGGAGTCCCCGGCGTAGCTGGCGATGTTCGAGCACCGAGGAATCCCCGGTGTAGCTGGCGATATCCGAGCACCGAGGAGCCCCCGGCGTAGCTGGCGACGTCCGAGCACTGAGGAGCCCCCGGCGTGGTGGCGATGTCCGAAAGACCGAGGAGCCTCCGGCATAGCTAGCGATGTTCGAGCGCCGAGGAGTCCCCGACATAGCTGACGATGTCTTAGCACAGAGGAGCCCCGACGTAGCTGGCGATGTCCGAGCACCAAGGAGTCCCCCACGTAGCTAGCGACGTCCGAGCACCGAGGAGCCCCCATATAGCCGGGCGATGTCCGAAAGCACCGAGGAGTCCCCAGCATAGCTGGCGATGTCCGAGCGTCGAGGAGTCCCCGGCGTAGCTGGCGATGTCCGAGCACCGAGGAGGCCTCGGCGTAGCTGGCGATGTCCGAGCACCGAGGAGCCCCCTGCGTAGCTGGCGATGTCTGAGCACCGAGGAGCCTCTAGCGTAGCTAGCGATGTCCGAGCACCGAGGAGTCCCCGGCGTAGCTGGCGATGTTCGAGCACCAAGGAGTTCTCGACATAGCTGGCGATGTCCACAAGGTGAAGTGTGCTCACTTAGTCCTCGAGCATGAAGAATCCGAGCACCGAGGAGTCCCCGACGTAGCTGGCGATGTCCGAGCACCGAGGAGCCCCCGGCGTAGCTGATGATGAAGCACGAGCGATGAACAGTCCAGTCAACTGGTCGACGGCAAAGTGAGCATTGAGTAGAAATGACCAGCGAATAGTCTAATCAACTGGTCAGCGACGAAGTCCATGAACCTAGTGGTCTGACCAGTTGATCGGTGGAGAAGTCCGAGCACCAGGTGGTCTGGTCACCTGGACGATAATCCTGCAATACAAATATGTAGAACGGGTAGTACATGATGTAGAAATATATGAACTCCGGAGAAGAAATAGCGTATGTAGATCGACGATCAGTTGGTGTGAAGATGTATTTATATTTAATACAAAACGTCCGACCAGTTAGTGTGTAGCTGAGTCTCTAGCCCTAGCTAGCCTGTTAACCATAACGCGGAGCGCAGAGCCCATGTGCGTGTAGGAAGAACAAAGCGTCGCTAAGGAACCACTGTCGACCACCCATAACGTAGAGGGCAGACGCTCGTGCACGTGTAGGGAGAAGCCAGAGATAGGGCCGTCTCTGGGGACATCCGAGCGTCAACATGACTATTCGGGGATTTGCCTTAGACTTAGCTGTATGTCATCTTTAAGATGCTGTAACACCCCTGGTGTTAGGCTTGCATAATTGCACTTGCATTTCATAAACATGAGCATCATTCATCCATTCATTAGCTTATATCACATGAAACATGTTATCGAAACATTGCAACATGCTGTATATTTCATGAGTGTTGTTTTAAATTATGAAATGAATAGTGTGCAGCACCCAAGTACAACATGTGCAACTCACTTTAGTGGAACATAGCTAGTTAGTACGATGCAACAAGATCATGAAACATGTGAAACATGACTATGAAACAAAAGTAACATTTCAATTATTTTTCATTGTTTCAGTACATTCCGTGCTTGATTCTTGTGTGACCAATGTGTGGTATGGCTAAATATATTTTTAAACAACTTAGCTATACTTAGAAGGTCATTAGGAACCATGTTCATGTTGATCATTTTGCCTAATTAAGTTTTCAAGTCATGGTTTGACTAGTGTTGACCTCTAGAGCTCTTTGGTTTGACTGTTTAAAAAATGCAACTTAGAGTCTATGCATGCCTGAGCAACCTAAAGCAAAGTTGTAGAAAATTTTATAAGGAACAAAAGTTATTTTATGACCAACTCATGAAAATGTGCACAGCATGCTCAAAAAGGTCCCACAAGTCAGTATTGAAAGCTGGTTCAACACTTGTAATTTTTCTAAGTGCTATAACTGGATTTCAGTTTCTTGTACCGATGTTTGGAGCCCTGTATCTCCCTAACCAGGCCGAACCAGCTCGAGCTCCAATTGTGAAAGTTGTAGCCCGCATGTAGATCTACAACTTTGTCAACTACACCATTAGCTAGATCGTCACGGTTTAGGAGTTATAGATCGATGAAAATGCGCTGTCAGGCATCGGTGGGGTGACTGAATAGAAGCTACAGTGGCTGACCGATTTCAGAGCTTCAACGGCCGTCCTGGCGCTGCTGGCCATGTCTTGAACCCGCGCGCCTGCCCGACCGACTCACAGTTCGTTTTCATTTCCTTCGCCTTCCACCACGTGCAGTGCCGCTCTGCCATTGCTTTGCCGAGCAGCTCTGCCGTCGCCCAGCTTGCTTGCCGCCGCAAAAATGCGAACTACATCTTCACCAAAGCTCTGCCGTGTTCTCCTCTACCTCCTCCACCTTTTAGCTGAGCCGTTTGAGCTTTGGTAAGGGCGCATTGTCCATTCCCGCCACCGCCGCCATGGGCGTGTCCTCGCCGGAGTTGAGGCCGCCGTGGTCGGGGTAGCTTGAAACTCCTTTGTCCTCCTCTCTTTGTCTGGGTAGCACCATAGCGATCCCCTGTAGCTCATGCCGTGCTCGGTTGAGGCAGCCATGGCTTGCCGTCGCCGGCATCTCACGTCGGAGCTCGGCCGTGTTGCCATCACCGTCGACGCGCCACCTCCGCTAGGTCTTAGGTCTCGTCGGTAGCACCAATCGAGTCGCCTCATCGCGGAGAGCACGCCGGTGCTTTCGGTGTCGCCGGAGGAGCCACCGTCGGCGAGCTTCGCCGTTGCCGCACCGTCGCGTGCGCCTCCCCTGTTTTGTCTCACTAACAAGCGGGTCCGGCTGACACGCGGGTCCCACGCGTCAGTGACAGTGTAGTGATAGGCTAGTTCAAATTGACAGATTTCTATGCTGTTTTGTGAATTTTGTAACTACAAATGTGTAGATCCAAATGATGTGATTCAAATTTTGTTAGACTCACATGGAAGTCTAGTATTTAAGAAAAATATGACATGAGCATATGATATAGAAATTTTTGATGAATTAAATAGGAACTTGAAATGTGTTTTTAGATGCATGCAAACTTGTTTAAATCATATCTTGAGTTTCTGTGGTCCAAAAATTATGAAATTTTGTGGGTAAGCTAGTCTTGCTTAGTAGAAGCTCTGGTAAAAATTTGAGAGTCATTGCATGTGTGGTTTTTGAGTTATAGATTTTCCTTTTATCATTGATTGATACTTGTGTAAATTTTTGTAAATTATCTAGGAAGCCTATGACCATGAAACTTTGTGGGTAGTATCCTAGTACCTTAATGTGTTAGGAAAAATATGAAATCTGTTGCTTGGCACTTTTAACTAAGGTTTTCTATTTATACCTTTTTAAGCAATTATGCCTTGTCATTTTTGTGTAGGCTATTTTACTTATCTAAATGCCATGAAAATTTTATGGTAGTCTACTTAGAGTAGTACTATGCTACTGTAATTTTCTCAGATTTTTATGAGCACCAGAAATATATGTTGTTGTGTAGCCCTAGTTTAAAATGAAATCAAATGATCTTCTTTAATGCGAGTTTAGTTAATAATGTTCGCTTTGGTGTATCTTTGAAGCATCTTAGTTTGCTGTGGTGATTTGGCATGTTAGTACAGTGGTTGTCATAGTAGATAGTAGTACATGTTCTTGGATGATGTCGACTACCTTGTAGAAGAGCTTTGCTACTACTATGTCCAATAAAGTTAAACATGTTCATCTACATTTCATGCATCATAATCACCACATGTCATCTCTCCGATGCACCTATGCATTAACATTTATGTATCTGCATCATACAAGATCGCAGGAGGAGTTGCTAGTAGCAGTTCAGGAAGAGCAGACCAGGACAGATCCATAAGAAGTCCAGGCACAGGAGGTGCCATAGGAAGAGGAGCAAGGAGAGGACTTGCCCGAGTGCATGGATCATCATCCTAGTTCGTTCGAACGAGGCAAGCCCCGGAGCATTCTAAGTCTCCTACTTTACAAAAGCAATTCTTTCTATCTATATAAGTTATATATTGTTGCATTAAGTTGTAGGAGTTGATTAAAACCGTTGATGCATTTATTACTATCCTTGCCTACCTTATTACCTTTTACCCTGTTAGGTCAGGATCGAATAACTGCTTAGCCTTGCTTAGACCGGTAGCGATCGGTGATTTTCGGTCACCTACTTTTATAGGTGGTTACTGGAAGAAATTAGCTATGGAAAGAATAATATCCTGGAATTAACCATGTGTGATGAATAATTGGAGACCGGACGGAAAAAGTTGGAGGCAACCAGACAAGGTTCTAGGGTGCAGTTAGTTTTCCGTCTGCGTCGATTAAGAACCGATCATTGCTCGTCCCTCTTGTCATGTTGAACGCATGCCTCACATTTAGCTGGCCGAATAAAGTACCTTTCGACCGCGAAGCTAGTGACACCTTTTCGAGCCGGGATAAACTCGGATGCACAGACCGGTGCTGAAGAGGGTATAACAGGGACGCGAAGAGTGAGCCCAAGGTGCGTCCTGGTAGTCGGGCGGTCCCTGGGTAGTGCGGTCTATGATTGTTATCCCGCGGCTACTTGGAAAGTGTCATTGGTGATCTAAGCGACCCTGACGGGGGAAGCATGGTTTGTGTGAGGAATAAATCACCAGCTGGTTAGGAATCGATTCGAATCGCCATCACTCCTGGATAGTGAGCACTTGACTCGAGCTACGGCATCGTAGTAATTATTATGGAACAATGATGGTATGGGATATGCTAAAGCTAAATTGGTAACTGGATGTTATTGGTTAATCAAGTGATTGCTATAGTACAGGTGCTTACCTAGATGAATAGGTTATAATAAAGATGATGCAAAGTATTTAAAATGATGTCTTTGTGATAACTTATGCTTTTCGCAAACAAGTCAGCTAGCCCACTAAAGAAAGCCTTGCATAATCCTTGTTGTCGCTTTATTTTGGTTTAAGACGGGTAAGTCTAGCTGAGTACCTTCTCGTACTCAGGGCGTTTGTAACACCCCGGTGTTATGCCTACATTTAAGCACTGCAAATCACACATATCATGCATCATCAAGCATCCAAATCCTACGTGCTTAATCATGTGCATATCAATTGAAACATTGTTTTGAAACAATTGAAACGTGCGTGAAACCTGAATGTTGCATACACCGGTTTAAGAATTGTTTTGCCCTGATTTTGCTTGCTAGGGTAGTAGAGCTTGTTTGGTTATAATTATAAATCATCTAGAATTGTTTATCACAATTTTTGGAGCAAGGTTTGCATTTGAATTATTGCCAAATTTTGCTTTAAAAATAATTCTTCAAAAATTAGGGTTCAAGTCAAAATTGACTTTAATTGTATAATTCAAAATCTATAATGAATTGGACGTTGGTCTTAAAATCAAAGTTGTAGAGGATAAAATTTTGAGCAACTTTTATTTTTGGCCCAAAGTTTGAAACTGCTTTGATTTAGTCCAAAAATTCGTTTGAATGGAAAAGGAATTCAAATTAATTTGAAAATCTTGTTTTTACCTTCGTGGGCCTTGCGCCTACCGCTTCAGCCCTTCTTGAAGCCGGCCCAGTAGCCTTGACAAAAGCCATGCACAAGACCGCCCATGACCATCGCGCCTCGGCCCAGCCCCAGCAGCACACGCGCATGTCCCCCCCTGCTCATTGCCATGCGCCACGACCACCACGGCGAAGCGTCCGCTTGGCGTGGCGACCGCATCTGCAGCGTCAACCGCCAGCAGGCGGCAGCGCGACGACATCGCGCCCACGCGCCCGCCTTCACCTGCTGATGCCCGCGCACTCGCTCACTCGCGCCCACGCTTCCTCTTCTCCCCTCCAGAGCCGAGAGCTCGAGCTCCGCCCTCGCCGCGCCCGCCGCTCCGCCGGCGCCAAGCTCTCGCACCGCCGCGTCATTTTCCGATTGCTCGCGCCCACAGCCGCGCCTCGCCTCCCTTCGGCTCACGCTTTCGCGCTTATGCCACCTTCCGAAACCTGGTGAGCTTCCCGCGCCTACATCACCGGCGTCCATGGCGCCGTCGTGCTCGGCCGCCGTGGGCGCCCTCTTCCTCCCTTCTCGGCCGTGCTTAGGCGCTGCTTCGCTTTTCGCCATGGCCTCGCACACCTATTGCGCTCGCTTGCTTGCGCTGCCATGGCCGGAGACGGCCACGGCCGCGCGTTGGCCGATCCGCTGTCGTCAGCGTACACCTAGCGCGCCGACAAGCGCTCGCTTTCTCGGTGGCGGCGGCCGAGCCGGTAGGGGTTGACGCCTGTTGGGCCGTCTTCTTTCCTCGGCGCTTGGGCAGCCTGGGGCGGTTGTGGCCGTGGGCCAGCTGTTCCCCACGGTAAGCCCGATGAACGCTTAAGTGAATTGATTTTATTATTCTTTATTATTTGAAATCTGAAATGGTTTGAAAAATATTTGGATGGTCAAACTTGCTCCAAATTTGTTGAAACAAATTTTGCTAGGTTCCTTATCACCAGATCTACTTGGGAAAATTATTGCATGTCATTTTGAGATACTTTTCTATAGGATTTTATTTAATCATGTAAATTGCTGATAACTTGAAACATGTGTATAAAAATATATAGGCTTCAGAAAAATATGATTTCAAGTTTGTTCATCTTCTTATGTCATGTACTTCCTAAGAAAAATAGGTTTCATGCATGTGCTGTGGGAAAATTTTTGAGGTGTAGTTCAAGTCCCTTTAATGGCTGATTTTTTTATTATTTTTGCTAAAAAGCCAAAGTTGCATAAAACATGCATCTGATAATTTTTGTACAGTCATTATATGCTATTAAGAACCTAGGAAAAATACTAATTCTGTTGTTTGACACTTTTCATAGTACAAAGTAATTTCATGCTCATTTTTATGCTATAGCTTGTCATTTTTGTGTAGGATAGTTTACTTATCCAAATGCTATGAAATTTTTATGGTAGTCTGTTTAGGGTAGTATTATGCTACTGTAATTTTCTCAGATTTTTAGGAGCATCAGAAATATATGTTGCTATTCAAACCTATTATTAATTAGGGTTTAAGCAAGTGTTGTTTTAAGTGTGATTAAGAAATTAGTAAAGCTTTGGGGTATCTTTGAAGCATTTCATAAGATATGTTAACTTAACATATTAGTAGTAGAAGAGAATGCAGTAGATGACATGTGCTTGTAGTATAGTTTCTTGGATGATGTTGACTACCTTGCCTTTCAACATATCCATTGCATTCATCTCCTTCGATGCACCGATTGCATAGGCACTTACACGCGTTGCATCATACAGGATCACAAACCGAGAACCCGGTCGTCATAACCGAGGAGCCCGAGGAGCAGCTCGAGTGCGGCGGGAAAGTGCCGAAGCCGACGAGGAGGACGTTGAGGAACTTCCTGAGTGCCCCGATCACCGTCAAAAGCTCCTTCGAGAGAGACAAGCCGGAGCATCTTTCTCCCGTTTGCAATGATTTCATTAAATACTTTACTTAAATTGATGCATTACGTTCAGAGTTGTTTGCAACCGTTCTTTGCATTATACCTTGTTTACCTTTGTTATACTATATCCTTGTTACCACGGTATCCGCATGATCGAGTCAATGCTTAGCCGGCTTAGACCGGTAGAAGTCGGGTGATTTCTGTCACTGCCGCGAGCTATAGGAGGTTACCGGATCTGCTTGGATGGCTATGAAGTCATGGTATAACTAAGTGTTAAATGAAGTTGAGACCGGGCGGAGACTTGCGAGTTTTGGACTGTAGTGTTTCCGTGCAGTGTCGATTAAGGACCGACCGTTGTTGGGCCTCGAGTCATGTTGAACGATGCCTTACATTTAGTGGGCCGGATAAAAGTACCTTCCGACCCATGAAGCCGGGAGATTTTTCGGCGAGTAGATTGCCCATGACGCCTTGACATCTTGGGCTTGGTGTGTGGTAGGACACGGGCGGGATGATAAGACCAAAGTGCGATCGGTCGGCCCCCGGGTACATGTGGTTCCTGGCAAACTCGAGATACCTGGAAAGTTGACTCGGTGATCAATATCTCACTTTAGCGGGTGAGTGAGATTTGTGTAAGGAATAAATCACCAGCTGGTTAGGAATCGATTCGAATCGCCATCGCTCCTGGATAGTGAGCACTTGACTTGAGTGACTTCATCGTAGTAAATGTTTATGGAACACTTGGACAGTTATAGTGAATATGACAATTATGGAAGTTGTTTAATGATCAGTGGTTATCATTAATTGCTTAATCACATGTTTACTCTAGTATAGATGCAAATCTAGTCGATAGGTTAATAATAATTAAGTTGACAATAATGCCTTTCGAAAAGTTCTTGAAATGCTAAAAATGCTTCTTTCTGCAAATGAGTCAGCTACCCTACTATAAAGCCTTCATAATCCTTGGTGTCATTTATTTTCGGTTATGTCGGGTAAGTCTGGCTGAGTATCTTCTCGTACTCGGGGTTTATTCCCACTTATTGCGAGATGGGCGGATGTATTACTGACTCTTGTATCAACCGCCTTTATCCTGCGATGGGTGATGCTTAGGACCATGGGCATGGTCGTTCCTTATGTCTCATCTCGATGCTTTTGTTGGAGATGATCATTCATTTGGCACTCTATTTAAACTCCGTGTGTGTGTGTGTTTGAACAAATGAATTCCGCTATTTTCATTCGAATCGGGTTGTAATAACTATGTTGAAACTCGATGTATTTGAGATCGCGAACTTTTATGTAATATGTGATGGTGACCGCTAAACTTATTACGATCATGGTGGGACACAGAGTTGGTTTGAAATCCTTTGTGATTTCACGGACTACCGGGTTATCTGGGCTTAAGTTTGTTCAATCGTGCCTTTCTGGTGGATGATTCTCTTACTTAATTTCGTATAATTGGTGGGTTCTATTACGGTGGCATCGAGCATGGTTTAGCGTATTCTTTTTCACAAGTGTATTTAAAACAAAAGGCATTTGGAAAACGTGATTTTCAAAATCTAAAGTGTGCCATGATCATATCCTTTATGCCCGATTAAGGACTTTAGGTGGCTTAATTAAGAAATCTTGGCGGGGTTCTTGCATCATATTTCTCTTTAAATCGCTCATACTGGCGTGCTATTGTATAGAGTGCCACTTGTTTGAGTGGTAATGAATGGATCATTTGCCTCTACGCCTCGGTAAGTGTGAGTTGTGAGAGCATGATCGGATACACCGCCGATCTAGGGTAAATGCTTATATGATGCCGGAGTAATTACATGTTCTACGCATGTTTTACAAAGGTATCTCATGTATGGGTCTTCCGTCTATGGAGGCGATGCCGTCAATAGGACGATGGTTCGGGTAGTTACTACCGTTGTACACGTGTCTGGGGATTCGTGTAGGCGTGTAGATAAAACTTTCTTTACCGCTTTTAGGCATTCATTGGGAATTGGGCTGAAATGAATTTTCTGCAGGTACATAACAACGCTATCGTGTAGAACGTATTAGCTACGTATTGAGAGATCGTTGTATGCCACCGAATTAGTCGTTAGAAATTATATATTTCCTAAGTTTGTGAGAACGTACGACCCGTACATACATCATGTTACTTGTGCATTTCATTCATGTCATGCATTCCTCCCCTTATAAATTGATTCTCTCATTTTGATAAAAGTGGTATCACCTAAAATATGTTTCCCAAGTAATAAGAGAACTTTTTACTCTGAGATGGCCCATACAAGCGGACCTCACCAGTAAGTCCACCGGAGGAAGAGCACCTCGGCGTCCGTTGGCCTGAGAAAGCACCGCACCATGGACACCTTCTTGAGCGAGTTTGGCATGCCAACTTTGCTTTGGAGAGTGCTCCATGATGTGGGGTACCCAGAGGTCAAGAGCCGATGTACTCTTGGAATGAGAGCCGATTAGCGAAAGATGGACTAGCGATGGTGGAGATCATGGTTCCTGCTCTCGGTGATGCTCCAGTTGGGATGGTTGGCATTTGGAGTTTGAGGTCGCACTCCACCGAGGGTGTAGAGGAGCGACCTTCCGTGTCATCGAGGGACATTATGAGCAGATTTCCCGGTGAGCTTCTGCTGCAGCTCTAGCTGGTACTTTTCCTAGGGATGATCCTCGCGATGCCATTTGGGTTCAACCTCGTGGAAGTGCATTGGTCGAGGTCCAAATGAGGGACGAACTAGTGACAACCGGGCAATGAGTGCTATGTTCGCCGCCATCGAGGCGTATGAAGGTCTCGAGAGTACTTACTTGGACTTTGGTAGGTTTGCGGAGTGAGGATAAGCTCAAAGGAAGAAGCGAAGAAAGAGACGAGCCTGAGCTATAGCTAGCTTGCGAGGAAGCGATTGGGCGATATGAACTTCTGGCCGAGATCGGTGGTTGAGAGAGGTGATAGAGCTATCACGGCGAGTGCATACGTTGACTCAAGCCAACAACAATGTAGATCGCATGATTGGACAAGTTGGTTCAGAAAGGAATGAAGCACGGAGCGTAAGAAACCTTCTGCGCGAGAGAGTCGATGAGCTAGAGGAATACAACGGCAACTTTTGCGAGGAGGAGTTTCACGCGCTCTACAATGGGGTTGGCCCATATGCTCCGATAACGCGCATTGGCATGGACATCGGCGGCGACAACGAGCGAGCCTATAGTTTCACACGGAGGCGATGGTGACGTCTCCGATCCCGACGATGGCCCCGAGGAATAGGCTAGTTGCCTTGCGCTAGTATCTAGGTCTGTCGCGAAGACCTTTCTTTTGTTGGCATGTAACCTATCGTATGTTGTTTCGAACGTATGAGACTTGGCATGTGGTTGGAACTTGATGTTCGAATCTCACGATATCTGAACGCATAAAAAGTCCAGATGTATGTATCTTTGGCAATGTGGTATATGGATGCAATGTTTGTCGTTGAAGTAATTCGATTAAGTGTTGTTGTCTTAATTGGGATGAGATTGTTGTGCCTCTGTTTTTATTGCATGAATTTATTCTCTCCAGATAAATTTAGTACGGCATAATTTTTTCTTCACTGCAATCATTACGACTTCACTCAATCGTTACTTGTTGCTGAAATATGCGATGACAAACACTTTCGCCCGAACCACGTATGAAGCCAGGCGAGACCGGTGCTAGCGGTGCGGGGACCGGTGGTGGTGGTGATGGTGGGAACCACGGCAACAACAATGAACCTCCCCATGAACCACATTTGCCACCTCCTCCCCGTTTACCCCGAGATGTTTCTCGCCACGGTTGCTCGGGAGTCGGTATAACACGGAACAATCCCGAGAAGAACATGGAGGATTTTCGCACACCATCGCCAACAACGTTCAACGTGGTAACAATCAAGGTGGTGGCATGGGAGTGAACCAATATAGCAGCTTCAAGGATTTCATGGACACCAGGCCACCCGTATTCAAGGAAGCAATAGAGCCACTCGATCTTTGAGGAATGGATCAACACAATGGAAGATAAATTCCGTGTGTTGAGGATGACCGAGGTTCTAAAAGCGGAGTATCTTGCACTTCAATTGCGAGGGACCGCGGGGAATGTGGTGGAAGCACCATCGCACCACCTTCCCTCCAAATGCTCAGATTTCTTGGAGAGAGTTTTCTGAGGCCTTCCGTGGAGTCTATATTCCACCAGGGCTGACCGAAATGAAGTTGGGAGAGTTTCTGGCGTTGAACCAGGGCACCAAGACCGTGACGCAATACCTGCATGCCTTCAACAACTTGCGTCGCTATGCTCCCGACATGGTCGACACGGATGCTAAAAAGAATAGCCAGCTTTAAGAGGGTCTCAATCCAAAAATGATGAAGCATGTTGGTACCAACAACCGCATCGATTCAATGACTTCATCAGCGACTGTCTGAAGCAGGAGAAGAATAACAACGCCAGCACCGCAGCCAAGACACGCAAGAGAGCCTTTGAAGGAGGGCCGTCTCAAGCTAGAGCACCTATGGGAGGTCGTCCCCCATATCGCCCATCGGCACCTGGTGCTAGATTCAGGCCACCTCAGCCAAGAAGCCAGAATTTCCGTGGACCTCAAAAGCCGTACAAGATGGCAGTACAGCCCAACAAAGCGGCCAAAGAATCATGTGCAAAGGCGATTCAAAGGGAGGCTGTGGGATCTGCCGGAGACGATGAAGAGACCTGCTATATAACGTGATCAACCCGGTCATTTCTCGAGGTTTTGTCCGTACCACCAAGAAGAAGCAAAGGACTTATAATGCTAGAGTGCATAGTACAACAAAGGATGAAATTCGGAGGGAGAGCCCGTCACTTCTTTGGTAAGTTTATCATCAACGAAAACCTGCAGCTTGTTCTATTTGATTACGGATCATCGCATTCTTTTATGAGTTAAGCATTTGCACGAAACATGAACAACTATGCACGAAAATTGGGTTATGGTTACAGTATAAGTTCAAGCGGGGCTGATGTTTTGACCAACCGGATGGTTCGAGGGCAACCCTTGAATTAGGTAGCGAGAAGTTCCGAGTGAACTTGATAGTTATGCAGGGTTAGTCTTGGATGTCATTATAGGGATGAATTGGATGAAGGATTGGGGAGCGATCATGAGATCTTTGGAAGTCGAGTACTTACCCTTAAGGATCCATCGGGTGAGGGTACTTTCCAAGTACCATTGCCTCGAAGAACAGACCTTATAAGTGTTACATGCGCTTCTGCTGATCATTCCTATTCCTCGATTCCGGTAGTGTGTGAATTCCTGGACGTATTCCGGATGAGCTACCCGTCTTCCGCCGATAGGGAGATTGAGTTTGGAATTGAGCTAGTCCACGAACAGCTCCGATTTCAAGAAGACCCTATCGGATGCCTCCGGATGAGTTAATGAGCTAAAGAAGCAATTAGAAGATTTGTCGAAAAAAGGGTTTATTCGGCCAAGCAAGTCCGAATGGGGATGTCCCGCTTTGTTTGTGAAGAAAAAAAAGAGGGCACGTTGAGAATGTGCGTGAGATTATAGGCCACTCAATGTTGTGACCATCAAGAATAAATATCCCTTGCCACATATTGATGTTCTGTTTGACCAATTATCCAAGGCCAAGGTGTTCTCAAAAATAGATTTGAGATCCGGTTATCATCGATTAAGATTAGGCCACAGGATATACCAAAAAGCTGCATTTTCCACCGGATCACGGGTTGTATGAGTATCTTGTCATGTCTTTTGGCTTGACAAATGCTCCTGCATATTTCATGTTCTTGATGAATACAGCTTTTCATGCCGAATTGGATAAGTTTGTGGTAGTATTCATCGATGACATTACGGTGTACTCCGAGAATGAGAAAGATCACGAAGAGCATCTCGAGAACCTGTCTTGACCAGACTTAGAGATCATCAATTGTATGCTAAGTTTAGCAAATCTGAATTACGGTTGAAGGAAGTTCCTTTCCTTGGTCACATTCATCCGAGAATGGAGTTTCATCGATCCAAGTAAGGTGCAAGAAGTTATGAATTGGAAAGCACCGACCACGCTTCTGAGATTAGAAGTTTCTTAGGACTAGCGGGTTATTACCGTCGCTTTATACCAGATTTCTCGAAGATCGCCAAACCGATGACAAGTCTCCTTCAGAAGGATCATAAATTTGTGTGGACAGAAGAGTGTGAAGCAGCTTTCCACACTTTGCGGAAACTGTTGACCACTGCTCCTGTTCTAGCACAACCAGATATTGAGAAAGAACTTGCTGCAGTTGTGCACGCCCTAAAAATTTGGAGACATTACCTACTTGGTAATGTGTGCAATATTTTCACGGATCACAAGAGTCTTAAGTATATCTTTACCCAACCAGAGCTAAACATGAGACAACGTAGATGGTTGGAATTGATCAAAGATTACAACTTGAATGTGCAATATCATCCTGGTAAAGCCAATGTAGTGGCAGATGCTTTGAGCAGGAAGTCACATTACTTGACTGTGCAGCCATTACTTGAAGATGGATTCGATCTAATGCATCCTGCTGTGTTAAATAGTATTCAGATTAGTTGCTCGTTGGAGAGTAAGATAATAGAAGGTCAGAAAACTGACAAGGGGATATTCCACATCAAAGAGAAAATAAAAGAAAAGCCGTCTCAACACTTTAAAGTGGATGAACAGGGCGTGTTGTGGTTTGACAACCGTCTTGTGGTTCCCAAGGATCGAGAGCTTAGAAATAAACTCATGGATGAAGCTCACCTTTCTAAGCTATCTATCCATCCTGGAAGTAGTAAGATGTATCAAGAACTAAGATCTCGTTATTGGTGGACCAAAATGAAGAAAGAAATTACAGCATATGTTGTCAGATGTGACACATGTTGTCGAGTGAAAGCAATTCACATGAAACCTGCCGGTATGTTGCAACCCTTATCAGTCCCGAGTTGGAAGTGGGACGATATCAGTATGGATTTTATCACGGGGTTGCCCACTACTCAAAAAGGACATGATTCGATCTGGGTAATTGTGGATCGTCTTACCAAGACCGCTCATTTCCTACCTGTCAAAACCACTTATCGACCACCTCGATTATCTTTGAGAAGTATATCGCAGAAATTGTGAGGTTGCATGGAATACCAAAGACCATAGTGTCTGATAGAGGCTCACAGTTCACGGCTCATTTTTGGGAACATTTACACAAAGGCTTAGGAACTAGTTTGATTCGCAGTACCGCTTATCATCCTTAGACAGATGGTCAGACTGAACGAGTGAATGCTGTTTTGGAGGATATGTTAAGAGCCTGTGTATTGTCTTCTAAGGGATCATGGGAGTCATGGTTACCAAGTAGCTGAGTTTTCTTATAATAATAGTTATCAAGAAAGCATCAAGATGGCCCCATTCAAGCTTTATATGGCGAAAAAATGTAGAACACCATTGAATTGGGTCGAGCACGGTGATAGAAGATATTATGGCATTGACTTTGTAGAAGAAGCCGAGAAGAAAGTTCATATTATTCAGAGAGAATATGAAAGCGCCCAATCACGTCGTAAAAAAGCTATGCGAACAAAAGAAGGAGACCCCTTAGGTTTGAAGTGGGTGACTATGTTTATCTGAAAGTCACGCCAATGAAGAAGAAAAGGTTTGGAGTCCGAAGAAAGCTTGCCGCGAGATTCGTAGGACCATACAAGATCTTAGAACAAAGAGGTCCGGTAGCCTACAAGTTAGAGTTACCTGAGACAATGAGTACAGTTTTCCCAGTTTTCCATGTATCACATCTCAAGAAATGTTTGCGTGTTCCAGAGGAAAGAATAGAACCTCGAGGTATTCAACTCAAATCAGATTTGGTGTATCGTGAACAACCAAATCCGGTGTTAGACACTAAGGAACGTGCTACTCGAATAGTGTGGTAAAAACATACAAGGTACAGTGGGATCATCATGATGAGGGAGATGCAACTTGGGAAACAGGAGAGTATCTGCAAAAAAAAGCTTATGAAGAATTTTATAACAAATGGTTCGTAACCCAAATCTCGGGACGAGATTTTTATAAGGGGGGAAGGCTGTAACACCCCGGTGTTATGCCTACATTTAAGCACTACAAATCACGCATATCATGCATCATCAAGCATCCAAATCCTACGTGCTTAATCATGTGCATATCAATTGAAACATTGTTTTGAAACAATTGAAACGTGCGTGAAACCTGAATGTTGCATACACCGGTTTAAGAATTGTTTTGCCCTGATTTTGCTTGCTAGGGTAGTAGAGCTTGTTTGGTTATAATTATAAATCATCTAGAATTGTTTATCACAATTTTTGGAGCAAGGTTTGCATTTGAATTATTGCCAAATTTTGCTTTAAAAATAATTCTTCAAAAATTAGGGTTCAAGTCAAAATTGACTTTAATTGTATAATTCAAAATCTATAATGAATTGGACGTTGGTCTTAAAATCAAAGTTGTAGAGGATAAAATTTTGAGCAACTTTTATTTTTGGCCCAAAGTTTGAAACTGCTTTGATTTAGTCCAAAAATTCGTTTGAATGGAAAAGGAATTCAAATTAATTTGAAAAATCTTGTTTTTACCTTCGTGGGCCTTGCGCCTCGCTTACAGCCCGCTTCTTGCTGAAAAATTTGACCCAGCCCAACATGACAAGCCCCATGCATGACCAGCAGCCTTGACCATCGCGCCTCGGCCTAGCCCAGCCCAGCCCGCGCCGTCCCTATTTGCTCGCATGCGCCACGCCACGACCACGGCGTCGTCCCGGCGTGGCGACCAGCATCTTGGCGTCAACCGCCATGGCAGCGCCAGCGGTCGACATCGCATCCCGCGCGCCGCCTTCACCTGCGATGATGCCCGCGCTTTCGCTCACTCGCGCCCACGCTTCTCTTCTCCCCTCGAGCCGAGAGCTCGAGCTCGCCCTCATGCCCGCGCCCGCCAAGCTCACGCCGGCGCCAAGCTCTCGCACCGCCCGCGTCATTTTCCGATTGCTCGCGCCCACACCGCCTCGCCTCCCTTCGGCTCACGCTCGCGCTTATGCGCGCCTTTTCCGACCACGGGTGAGCTTCCCGCGCCTGCGCCACCGACGTCCATGGCGCCGCCGTGCTCGGCCGCCGTGGAGCGCCCTCTTCCTCCCCTTCTCAGCCGTGCTTAGCTGCCTGCTCGCTTTCGCCATGGCCTCGCACACCTATTAAGCTCACTTGCTTGCTTGCTTGCCATGGCCGGAGATTTGGCCATTGCCGCCGGCCGATCCATGCGCTGTCGCCCAACAGCGCTTTAAGAAGGCGCTCGCTTACTCGGCGGCCGAGCCGAGTAGGGGTTGACGCCTGTTGGGCCGTCTTCTTTCCCTCGCCTTCGGGCACAAGAGGCCGGTTGTGGTAGGTGGGCCAGCTGTTTCCCCACGGGCCGCCCAATGAACGCTTAAGTGAATTGATTTTATTATTCTTTATTATTTGAAATCAAAATGGTTTGAAAAATATTTGGATGGTCAAACTTGCTCCAAATTTGTTGAAACAAATTTTGCTAGGTTCCTTATCACCAGATTTACTTGGGAAAATTATTGCATGTCATTTTTGAGATACTTTTCTATAGGATTTTATTTAATCATGTAAATTGCTGATAACTTGAAAATGTGTATAAAAATATATAGGCTTCAGAAAAATATGATTTCAAGTTTGTTCATCTTCTTATGTCATGTACTTCCTAAGAAAAATAGGTTTCATGCATGTGCTGTGGGAAAATTTTGAGGTGTAGTTCAAGTCCCTTTAATGGCTGATTTTTGTTATTTTTGCTAAAAAGCCAAAGTTGCATAAAACATGCATCTGATAATTTTTGTACAGTCATTATATGCTATTAAGAACCTAGGAAAAATACTAATTCTGTTGTTTGACACTTTTCATAGTACAAAGTAATTTCATGCTCATTTTTATGCTATAGCTTGTCATTTTTGTGTAGGATAGTTTACTTATCCAAATGCTATGAAATTTTTATGGTAGTCTGTTTAGGGTAGTATTATGCTACTGTAATTTTCTCAGATTTTTAGGAGCATCAGAAATATATGTTGCTATTCAAACCTATTATTAATTAGGGTTTAAGCAAGTGTTGTTTTAAGTGTGATTAAGAAATTAGTAAAGCTTTGGGGTATCTTTGAAGCATTTCATAAGATATGTTAACTTAACATATTAGTAGTAGAAGAGAATGCAGTAGATGACATGTGCTTGTAGTATAGTTTCTTGGATGATGTTGACTACCTTGCCTTTCAACATATCCATTGCATTCATCTCCTTCGATGCACCGATTGCATAGGCACTTACACGCATTGCATCATACAGGATCGCAAACCGAGAACCCAGTCGTCATAACCGAGGAGCACGAGGAGCAGCTCGAGTGCAAAGCAATGCAGAGAAGTGCCAGAAGCCGACGAGGAGGACGTTGAGGAACTTCCGGAGTGCCCCGATCACCGTCCGAGCTCCTTCGAGAGAGGCAAGCCCCGGAGCATCTTTCTCCCGGTTTGCAATGATTTCATTAAATACTTTACTTAAATTGATGCATTACGTTCAGGAGTTGTTTGCAACCGTTGCTGCATTATACCTTGTTTACCTTTGTTATACTATATCCTTGTTACCCTGGTATCCGCAGTCGAGTCAATGCTTAGCTGGCTTAGACCGGTAGAAGTCGGGTGATTTCCTGTCACCTGCGAGCTATAGGAGGTTACCTGGATCTGCTTGGATGGCTATGAAGTCATGGTATAACTAAGTGTTAAATGAAGTTGAGACCGGGCGGAGACTTGCTTGCGAGTTTTGGACCTGAGTGTTTCCGTCAGTGTCGATTAAGGACCGACCGTTGTTGGGCCTCGAGTCATGTTGAACGCATGCCTTACATTTAGTGGGCGGATAAAGTACCTTCCGACCGCTGAAGTGGGGAGATTTTTCGGGCGAGTAGATTGCCCATGACGCCTTGTGCGGGAAAGCGGTGTGGTAGGACACGGGGGCGGGATGATAAGACCAAAGTGCAGTCGGTCGGCCCCCCCGGTACATGTGGTTCTGGCAAACTCGAGATACACGGAAAGTTGACTCGGTGATCAATATCTCACTTTAGCGGGTGAGTGAGATTTGTGTAAGGAATAAATCACTAGCTGGTTAGGAATCGATTCGAATCGCCATCGCTCCTGGATAGTGAGCACTTGACTTGAGTGACTTCATCGTAGTAAATGTTTATGGAACACTTGGACAGTTATAGTGAATATGACAGTATGGAAGTTGTTTAATGATCAGTGGTTATCATTAATTGCTTAATCACATGTTTACTCTAGTATAGATGCAAATCTAGTCGATAGGTTAATAATAATTAAGTTGACAATAATGCCTTTCGAAAAGTTCTTGAAATGCTAAAAATGCTTCTTTCTGCAAATGAGTCAGCTACCCTACTATAAAGCCTTCATAATCCTTGGTGTCATTTATTTTTGGTTATGTCGGGTAAGTCTGGCTGAGTACCTTCTCGTACTCAGGGTTTTATTCCCACTTGTTGCAGATGGGCAGATGTATTACGGCTACTGTATCAACTGCCTTTATCCTGCGATGGGTGATGCTTAGGACCATGGGCATGGTCGTTCCTTATGTCTCATCTGATGCTTTTGTTGGAGATGATCATTCGCTGGCACTCTATTTAAACTCCGTGTGTGTGTGTAGTTTGAACAAATGAATTCCGCTATTTTCATTCGAACTGGGTTGTAATAACTATGTTGAAACTCTGATGTATTTGAGATCGCGAACTTTTATGTAATATGTGATGGTGACCGCTAAACTTATTACGATCATGGCTGGGACACGAGTTGGTTTGAAATCCTTTGTGATTTCACGGACTACCGGGTTATACGGGCTTAAGTTTGTTCAATCGTCTGCTCTGGTGGATGATTCTCTTACTTAATTTCGTATAATTGGTCGGTTCTGTTACAGCGTTGTTCCCATTGTTGTTTCAGATGGTCAAATGTGCTACGGCTATTGCATTAACTGCCTGTATCCGGCGATGGGTGACAACTAGAACCAAGGGCAAATGGTCACTCCGTATCTCTCATCTGATGCTTTTGTTGGAGATGACTACCTACTGGCATTGTATCTGAACTAGAAGTGTGTGTGTGGCTTTAAAACTACTTGCTTCTGCTATTTTAGTTTGAACTTGGGTTGTAATAACTTGATGTTCTAAACTCTGATGTATCTACTGTGATTGCGAACTTTATGTAACATGTGACGGTATTTGCTAAACTTATACGATCTTGGTTTGTATGTCGATTGATTTGAAATCCTTCGTGGTTTCACGGACTACCGGGTTATATGGGCTTAAGTTTGCTAAATTATCTGCTTCGGTGGAAGATTTTCTTACTTAATCTCATATAATTGGTTGATTCTGTTACATATGGTATACATGAAAGAAAATCGTTTGGAGAGCAAACATGGAGAAAACAGCTCAGAGAAACATTATGACGATATACGAAGATTGGGGAATATTTAGAAAAATATTAAAGCGTGACTTAGCTTTAGACAGAACGTCTGGTCGGCGGCGTATGGCGTTATCTAGTCGGCGTTGACGAAATTGCCCAGCCCTCGAGCTTTTTGAATTGTTGTCATGGCGGCGGTCGCGGTTGTCATAGTGCCATTCTTCGCGACGATCATCATTGCGACACGACAGGTGGTCGGAGTAAGTAGTCCGAGCGACGTCGTCCTTATATTAGTGGTTGGCGACGCGGGCAGCTCGCTTGGTGGCTTGACGGCTCCACGAGTGCGTGTGCACTTGCAAGTGCCGCAGCAATCTATAGTTGGCTTCCATGTAGACATATATACGCAAGCACATACAACTAGCTTTGCATGGCTCTAGTAATTGGCATGCAGCGAATCAATCTCAGTAGATGGACTGGAATCTTGGGACCGCACAACGACGATCTGAGCTTCGCCTTGATTCATGTGCAACAGCAGCCATCAAAATAATTTGTCGCTTCCTTCGGTACAGGTACAGCACCGCGATTGATTATCCGATCCGATCCGGTGGCTCCATTGGAACTTGTCACCGAGAGAGACGCCGAGTAGCCAATGCACAGAACAGAAAGCTCTGAGTTGTAGACTGATCCTTGAACATGATGTTGAATCCGACATCGAGTCTCGTCAGGTTGTCGGCGGACGCCATCGTAGCAGACCGAGTTGCCGGCGTAGCAGATTGATTCTGTCACCAAGTGATATCGAGCCTTGTCAGGCTACTAAAGTATGCCGTCGCAGGAAGTCAAGTTGCCATGAGCGGCGTCGATCTTGAGATCCCATCTGGTTCGCCATGGATCAGCATGCACACCCCTACCTGGCGCGCCAACTGTCGATAAAAGATTCTCGGTAATCCTCCGAGGGGTATCCCATGAAGGTAGATTGATCGGTGGAGGTGCACGTAATCAGGAACTGGATGGTGACATAAGGCGCAGAGACAACAATTTAGACAGGTTCGGGCCGTCTGATCAACGTAATACCCTATGTCCTGTGTCTTTGGTGTATTGTATTGAATATGTGATGTATGGATCTGTCCACTAGGGGACCCCTGTCTCTCCTTATATACTTTGGAGGGGTAGGGTTACAAGGAAAGTATCCTATTTGGTACTATACAATATCTTACGGTGCACGTCGACCAGTGCCGTGCACGCCTTGATTTTGTGGGCTGGGCCACCTCTGATGGTGCGGCCTATGTCTTGTCTTGTGGATACCGGGGGCCATACCCCCACAATGAGCTTGCACCAGAAAGCGGAAGTCAGCCACCACCAGCTTGTGTTAAGCGACCACACATTCTCTAGGTATCACCTTATAGTCCACACATATTCATTTATCCCTCCTTCTTCTAAGGAAAAAGTTGATTTAACTAGAGTACTGGCCGCTATTAAAGGTCACTAAATGAGACTGTCTCTTATGAAAGAAAGTGTTCGCTATTATCAGATCAAAAGCTATGGCGAAGTCTAGGACTTTCTCTCCCTCTTGGTTCCTACTACCATATCCAAAACCTACATGGACCACCTCGAAACCTGCACTTGATGTATCTACATGGCCATTAAGATCACCTCCTATAAAGAGCTTCTCGCTACTAGGGACAGCTCTAACCAAGCGATCTAAGTCTTCCCAGAAAAGCCGCTTAACATTCTCATCATGGCCTACTTGGGGGGCATACGCACTAATTACGTTTAAGACCATATCACTAATGACAAGTTTAACTAAGATGATCCTATCCCCTTTCCTTCTCACCCCCACCACACCATCCTTGAGGCTCTTATCAATCAAAACTCCTACTCCATTTTTATTTAAAGTTGTCCCTGTGTACCAGAGCTTGAAGCCGATATTGTCCACCTCCTTCGCCTTCTACGCCTTTCATTTAGTCTCTTGAACGCATAAGATATTTACATGCCCCCTAACCGTTGTGTCCACTAACTCTCTTAACTTAGCCATAAGGGACCCTGCATTCCAGCTACCTAAACGAATCCTAGTTGGCTCGACTAGCTTCCTTGCCCTTCGCACCTGCCGAGGTAGGTGTGAAGACCCTTGCTCATTTTGCACCATACCCGGATGCCGATGTGGCGCACCACTAAGGATGTGATGACCCAATCCTTGCTCACTTGACACCGTGCCTAGATTGTGACACGGCGCTTCACGGGGGTGACGACTCGACCCTTGCTCATTAACACCATACCCGGGTTCCGACATGGCGCGTCGCTAAGAGGGTTACGCCCCAACGAGATTCTTTTGGGTTTTATCTCCATAAAAGTGGCTAAGTTTTTACATTGGCTCGCCGCGCTTAACACAACCCTCCTCCTTTACTAGGGCTTAGGACCTGTTATGCTGGGACACCAAAGATGCACCACCATAGGCGGAGTTCAGCAGCAGCAATATATATATATATATAATATTATACGTACCTTGAGAGATGGAGGAACTCGGAGAACCCATAGGGGAGGAAGGGCAGGGAACCAAATGACTTCTCTTTGGCCAAGTCAGCATCCTCAGTTCCACGGGCCTCCATCTCATTGATATACGGATTAAATGACTCCACTTTCTTGGTGTTCATGTCAATGGTGACCACCCACATCTTCTTCCACGTGTACACGGACTTCTCGATGATAAGGAAGTGAAGTACGTGTGGCCTGTCGATGTTCACTTGAGGAAACATTAGAACGTCGCATAGGAGGTCCTCAAGAGGGTTGGCAGACCAGAGTTCATTGGAGGTGACTGAGTAGTCCTTTTCCCACACCTTGTCCTTTAACAAGAGGGTGTGGCATGTGACGGTGAAGCCAGCACCGTCTTTGAGTGGCCCATAGGGAATGCCATCATGTACTACTGGAAACAGGGCCTTTGCCGAGTGTCAAAAATCGGGCACTCGACAAAGACCTTCTTTGCCGAGTGCCGCACTCGACGAAGAATTGCACTCGGCAAAGAGTTCTTTGCCGAGTGCTGGGCACTCGGCAAATAGGGCACTCGGCAAAGGACTTCTTTGTCGAGTGTCAGGCTCTCGGCAACAGCGCAGCACTCGACATAGGCTACCCCGCGTAACGGTGTTCGGCCACGTTCTTCTTTGCCGAGTGCCTGCTGTTAGGCACTCGGCAAAGATTTTTTTTAGAAAATACTTTGCCGAGTGCCCCTGACACGGCGCTCGACAAAGATTCAATATTTTTTTTGAAATGTCTTTGTCGAGTGTCCATTGATTCGACACTCGGCAAAGAGAGGAATTAAAAAAATTACTTTTTTTTTGAAATACCTTTGCCGAGTGCCCCTTTGAAGGCACCCGGCAAAGAGGAAATTTCTAAAAGAAAAATAAAAAACCTCTTTGCCGAGCGCCTTATTCTTGGCACTCGGCAAAGACCCCCTTTGCCGAGTGCCATGCCCCGGCGCTTGGCAATTTTTTTTTTGTTTTTGGCCTCCAAATTTTTTGTGCAGCCCTTTTTAAGTACCAGGAACTCCTCGTTAGAATTTGGGGATTTTTTGTGGCTTTTTGATATATTTAGTTACTTTATTTTGTTTACTTGAATTTTTTCAAAAAATATAAATTTGAACTACACGTGGTACGAATAATGGAATTTAATAATTCAAAAAATGATAGTCAGATTTACCTTGAATTTTTTGCATAAAAAGCTGAAAGTTTAACTTAGGGACAATTTTTTGTCCATTGTGATATTACTTTATTTTGTTAAGATCGTGATTTTGCACAGACACGTTTAACTGATTGTTTGGCTTTAAAGAATAATCAAATTTCTGCAGATGCATTAGAAATTGCTAATTGATATAACTAGAAAACTCTCCCAAACTACTAATCATAATATCCAATTGACTCCATATTTGTAGAACTTTTTCAGAATATAACTTCATGCTGCTGGTCATCAATTGCCCATCCTTAGAATCCTATTATTTTATTTGAAGTTTCCATGTAGAGTAACTGAAACTTTTTGTTTCTCCTCATGTAACGTTTCTGTAAGCTTATTTTGTGCGATCAAACTTTTTCAGGTATTGATTACTGAGTGATGTTGGGCCCTATATATGGCTATCGATTAATGGATCCATTGTCTCTTTGTGGCGCATCAAGTATGGTTTCTTTTGTATGTGCGATTTTATTCTAGGATCATTTCAAGTGCAGAATTGGCAATATATAATGTAGCTAGTTCAGATCTCTTTTGGTTGTAACTGGTTTTTAAAACATTTTATTTCGTTTGAGCTTCAAGTCGTGTGTGTATCTAATCAGCCATTGGACTCATGGGGTGATCATGTTGTTATTGGTACATTTTGCTACCATTTATTACCCTTTCGAATTAAGTGGACCTGGTCTCTTGCATATGTATCTTATATGCTTATCGTATGTATTCTTTTTTCGTGAGCACTAATATATCAAAAATACAATTTACAGTGCTATATGTCAGCTAGTGGTTGGTTTGCCACGTATATGCATATATATGCCAGCTTGTGGATTTATTTGGATGGACTTGAGCATTTATTATTATATATGTGATATATATTGTGATGGATGTGATATGTGCGGATGGATGTGTGGATGGATGAGATATATATGTGATGGATGAGATATATATCTGATATATGTTTGTATGAATTTATTTGTCGTGATGGAATGTAAAAATAAAATAAAAATTGCCATTTTGGGTCACTTTGCCGAGTGTTGCACTCGACAAAGGACCCCGTTGCCGAGTGCCATGGTCATAGCACTTGGCAAAGCTAGAAAAATGGGCGCTCGGAAAACCATTTTTCCAGCTTTGTTGAGTGTCATGATCATGGTACTCGGCAAAGAAATTTTTTTTCAAACTTTGCCGAGTGTCGGCCAGAGGGCACTCGACAAAGATTTTTTTTTAAAAAAAAATCAAACTTTGTCGAGCGCCGGCCAGGGAGCCCTCGGCAAAGAATTTTTAGAAAAAAAAATAAAACATCTTTGCCGAGGACCGGATAGAGGGCACTCGGCAAAGAATTTTTTAAAAAAATAAAAAAAATCTTTGCCGAGTGCTGCGCGGGTTGGTTGGCATTCGGCAAAGCGACCGCTTCAACGGGCCGACACCGTGATTTGTCGCTTTTCTTCTTGCGAAAGTGCCCCGAGGCTCTCGGCAAAGCCTTTGCTGAGTGCCCGATAAAAAACACTCGGCAAAGAGGGCTTTGCCGATCAAATTTTTGCCGTGTGTTCTTTGCCGCATTCGGCAAAGGCTTTGCCGAGTGCAATTTGCCCTTTGCCACTTGAATCCAGTAGTGACGGCGGTCGACTTTGATGAACTTGAGACAACTGCCGGCGTCTATGGCGGACACACCCCGGTACATCCAGCGACGCGACAAGTTGGGAGGATGAGTTGAACCGAACTCCTCCGGAGGAGGCGGACCAAGGTGACAGATGGGGTGGGATCGAACATGTCACCGAAGATGATGGCACAACTTGTAGTCGATCCAAAGACAACCAGCCATGGAAAGGGATGACGGTGTAGCTCGCCAAATGAAATCATCGTTCTTTGTCGCTGCTGAGAATTCGTGTCGCGGGCACAGCTCCACTTGCAATCGAATAATCGGTGATGATGATCGCAGCCAAAAGATGTCAAGAGCTAGACCTCGAGTGCCTAGGCCCCCTAACCAAAGGTTTGGCTTCGCTACCACAAACTCTTGGCCTCGGCACAAGAGGCCCGTGATTGCGACGGGCATCATACGCTGTGCAGGAGGACGGCGAGATTGGCGACCATCGCAGCGGGTATGATCACCCAAGTTGGACAAGGTACAATGGGGGAGCAGTTTGAGTGAAAGGTCGGAGGCGTTGAAGATGAACAAGTCCTGCACAGGAAGTTCTCCACGGACGCTGATCTTACCGACGCGAAAAAGGGCGAGATGTTGGTGGGTCGAAAGGATAGAAAGCAGCTGTCTCCCAGGTTCCCCAGGAAATCCCGGCAGGTACACGTACATGCGGGAGATCGCCGGGGGCTCCGCAAGCTTGAAGGCGACGCTTATGGGGGCGTTCCACGAGGTGGTGCCAGACGTTCTGATGGGGCCTTGCTCTCGTCCGGGAAGGACTCATCATCGTCCCTGCGGGAGACGAAGGGCTCCATCAACACCCACTTGTTGCCATAATAATATATTTTAAATAAAAATAGCGGTTAAAGCGTGATATTAAATATCCCACTATATTTTGGGCGAGGGAGTAGTCTATCCGGCACAACTAGTGACGGAAGGTGATGATGTTGTCAGTTTTCCAAAATGTCAGTGCTAGTTGCAGGTATCATCATGCCGAGGATTGATAGTTCAAGTACAGCCATGGGCAGACACTGTTCAGGCCTGAACCTAGGCATCTAAAATCGGCACACCAAGAAACCTGCCCCTGGTCCAAGCTGCTTCTTATAGTTGTAACCAAACAGGCCAGGAGTTCCATTTTTCAAGCTGCTTAAAGTTGCTAGCCAAACAGGCCTGGAGTTCATTTTTCCAGTAACTGCGACAAGTCAGGGGCTAGATGGTGTGCGGTAGCACAACCAATAGAATTATAGAAATAATGTGATGTTAACTTCAATTTATCTTTTAGGTCTTGTTTGATTGGAGTCCAATCCATAGAAATATTACTTGCAGATGAAAAATAAGTTGCAATCACTTTCACCTTATTCCATCCCAATATGTAAGGATTGGGTGTACTGAAGTACAACTAATCAATCCTTCAAAAATTTTGTAATGTATTCTAGTGTACTTTCGATTGGCATATTGTTACTTGGAGATCAAATTTAACATGCAAACTTGTATAACACAGGCAAGTTCAAGGACTAAGTGACAACTCCACACAATGACACAATTTAATGATTTTGCTTGAAAGAAAACACTGCAGACTATTTTTGACGAACCAACGGAACACACGACAAACCATCAATGAAAAGAAAACACTGCAGACTATTTTTGACGAAGCAACGGAACACACCACAAACCATCAGCGGTTCACACAATACATAAAAATAGTCATTAAGATCCTTCCTATGCCACAACATGAAATAGGTCCTTCAATTTTGTGAGACAAACACAAGAGAAGCCTTTCATGTGAAACCACCAGACATAACAGAAGAAAGCAAAATGGTTGGGCAGGAAGACATGTCTACGAAGCACGATGAGTTGACAGCATGGGCAGGAACACATGTGACTCAATCCACATTCTTCCTCTTCCTGCAATACATAAATACTATGACAAAAATGGTCTAGATAGATGATGTTCAAATTAAACTTGCTTCAGTTAGCAAGAGAAGGCTAGCTACCATGTAAAGATGATTTGTAAAGTAGTAGTGCTATATTGACAAGAAACAATTGCCAGGAACAGACAGTGCAGGTAATAATTAGTAGAGTTCACTTCCATACTAATAATTTCCAACATATGAAATAAGGTAATAAAATCTCTTATTAAAGTAGTTGTGCCATATTTACAGGAAACAATTGCCAAGAACATATACTTCGCTACTAATAATTTTCAACGTATATATGGAAGAAGGTAATGACAACTCATCATTCATAAGCCTAATGAATATATTTCACTTAAACTTGAAAGCTAATGTTTAGACATCTTTGGAACGCGGGATTCCTATATATGACTAATATGAAATTCCTGCATTCCAAAAGGGGCAATATTACTTTTTTTGTTACAGAAAAATACTGCTGGTCTTCCAGTAAGTGAAAAGCCAGGGAGATGAGATCCCTTGGGAATGCAGGAATCTGATAGGTTTAGTTTTTTCACTAGAAAAATGCATTATTCATGCAAAAGAAATCACATATTCCAAACGAGACCTAAACTGATGAAGAGTTGCACAATGCATCAATAAACGACTCCTAGTAAAGTAACAATATATCCAAACTAGCAAATACTATTAAGCAGGTGATATAGATAAAACCAGCAGCAGCAATATATACTATATAATAATATTATACGTACCTTGAGAGATGGAGGAACTCGGAGAACCCACAGGGGAGGAAGGGCAGGGAACCAAATGACTTCTCTTTGGCCAAGTCAGCATCCTCAGTTCCACGGGCCTCCATCCCATTGATATACGGATTAAATGACTCCACTTTCTTGGTGTTCATGTCAATGGTGACCACCCACATCTTCTTCCACGTGTACACGGACTTCTCGATGATAAGGAAGTGAGCTACGTGTGGCCTGTCGATGTTCACTTGAGGAAACATGAGAATGTCGCGTGGGAGGTCCTCAAGAGGGTTGGCAAACCAAAGCTCATTGGAGGTGACGGAGTAGTCCTTTTCCCACACCTTGTCCTTTAACACCTTGTCCTTTAACAAGAGGGTGTGGCATGTGATGGTGAAGCCAGCACCGTCTTTGAGTGGCCCATAGGGAACGCCATCATGGCGGTCGACTTTGATGAACTTGAGACAACTGCCGGCGTCGATGGCGGACACACCCCGGTACATCCAGCGACGCGACAAGTTGGGAGGATGAGCATGAGTTGAACCGAACTCCTCCTCCGGAGGGAGGCGGACCAAGGTGACAGTAGGGGTGGGACCGAACATGTCACCGAAGAGGATGCCACGGTTGTAGTCGATCCAGCATAGCCAGTTGCGGAAAGGGATGACGGTGGAGCTCTGCCAGCGGAAATCATCGGTGCTGTCGCTGCTGAGAATTCGTGTGCGGGCACAGCTCCAGTTGCAATCAGAATAATCAGCTGATGATGATCGCAGCCAAAAGATGTCAACATAGACCTCATTGTCCCTAGGCCCCCTAACCAAGAGTTTGGCTTCAGCTACCACAAACTCTTTGCCTCGGCACAATAGGCCTGTGATTGCGACGGACATCATATGCTGCGCAGGAGGAGGAAAAGTAGGAGTACTGCGAGATACGCGACCATCGCAGCGGGCATGATCACCCAAGTTGGACAAGGTACAGTGGGGGAGTAGATTGAGTGAAAGGTCGTAGGCGTTGAAGATGAACAAGTCCTGCACGGGAAGTTCTCCACGGACGCTGATCTTACCGACACGAAAAAGGGCGAGATGTTGGTGGGTCGAAAGGATTGAAAGCAGCTGTCTCCCGGGTTCCCCAGGAAATCCCGGCAGGTACGCGTACAGGCGGGAGATCGCCGGGGGCTCCGCAAGCTTGAAGGCGACGCTGAAGGGGGCGTTCCACGAGGTGGTGCCAGACGTTCTGATGGGGGTCTTGCTCTCGTCCGGGAAGGACTCATCGTCGTCCCTGCGGGAGACGAAGGGCTCCATCAACACCCACTTGGGTGGCAAGTTATTAGCGGCGGCGGCGGACATGGCGACCTTGAGACAGATTACATTGGGAAATATAATTAGGGGAATAATCACTCCACCGTGAGGACGAATCGGGCGAGAGAGCTGTAACCTTACTTACCCACGGAGAAGTAAGCCGCTGCTGGCAGGACGCCGGCCGACAAGAAGAGAGGAGGCGGATGTAGCAGGAGAGGCGATGCGGCGGCTTGGTGGCTGCCTGGGTATGTCGGTCGACTTGTGTAAAGAAAGATGGAGGACACATGTACTTTGGGCCATTATTGGGCTTTCATTTATTAGATGAGGTGAGAGCAGTTGTACGTGTTAGGCTGGGCCGGGATTCTGGGTCTGGCTGCTTTTATTTACTATTTACGAGAACATATATAGTTAGAGTAGTTGTTTTTTCTAAGATGAAAACGGATAGGCTACTGGGTCAAGTGGAAGAGATACACGTTCCTACGTGCCAGCTAAGTTTTTTTTTCTGTTTCTTTTTTTTTCTTGAATAAGTAAAAATGTTTGCGCATCATTATAATTAAGATTGAATAGTTTGATCGTACCAACAACATGTTTCTGGCGAGCACCCTAGGAGGCCTACAGGTTCTAGCTTCGATATTACACAAATGGTAGACAACCGATATATGGGCAGCGACACAACCTAAGAAGTGAGCTTGCGTCTCCACTGCTGCCTGCGCGACCCTTTTCTAATGTCTGGGAAGAGTGCTCCCATTTATTTGACGTTGTGAGCGTTCGGCCTAGCATCGTAGAGCTCCTCGGAGGCCTCCCTTTCCAACGCGCTTGGTGTTTATAGACCCGTGGCCAAACCCAATCGCTGCATGATTAGGATCTCACCCCATTTGAAAACAGGCACCCGAGAGAGGCTCTGAGTCACCAGAGGCTTGCTTCGCAGCGGGAGCACCACATTTGCAGGTGACGGCAGCATGGGAGACAGACGAATTAGTGGGGAGGCAACACTATTACTGTCTATGTTTTCACAAGCGGACAAAAACCATTTTCAAAGGTGGGCAAAGCCTCCGCCTATAAATAAACGCCTGCGTTAATAACCATCTACGAAGGCAACGCGTAGAGCCAGTCTGTGAAAATAGGTAAATAAATAATAAAAAAATCGAAAGCCAACTGACGAGCCTATTCCGGAGCCGGTCAGCTTCCGTGTGTTCCCCGCCACCACTGCCACCGCCAGTGCGGTCCCCGCGAGCCCGTCGCCATCGGAAGAGACCTTGTGCCTCCGTTAATAAATTTATTGAGGCGGTCGTTTTTTTAGTGCCTCTGAAAATAGGTCGTCCACCTCCGAAAATCGCTGCATATTTTAGGAAACACATGGACTTTGTGCCCGCCTCCTAATATCCTAGGGGCATGTCTTGCAAAATCAATCATTTATGTAGTAGTGCAGCCTTCCGCAGCACTCACTTGGTGAAGCTCTTGAGGCGGCACATGATGAAGGTGTCGTTGTACATAGCCAGGTGGTCGTCCCGCGGTGGTGTACGGAGCAAAACAACATCCGCCGTGAGCTCGGCCAGACCGAAGCCTAGTGGGTAGCCTTCTATTGGCGGTCCTTTAACTCCTAGTTTTAACCGTCGCATAAAAACCATTCATATAAAACACCAAACTTAGTATTAGTGATTATGACTAATGATTTTCACATGTTTTGGTGATTATGTGTTTTGCAGTACATATATTGAAATAACATAGAAAACGTGCTCAAAATGAGCCAAGACATGAAGCGCTGCACCATCCAATGTGAGCACAAGGGGGAAAGGCCCACCAACCCGAAGCAACACGATCTATTTGCGTCTCATCCTCCGTAGATGCATCAGCACATGTGCCTGTCCCTTCTTAGAAGGTGCTGGAGGTAGGAGATCCAAGTATAGAGAGGGGGAACTTGGAGGAGGAAGATAAATAGTAGGTAGGATATGGTATCTTCTGATAATTATTCGATGCCTCTCGCCTCAGGTGCAGCTTCCCATTTGTAGTGTTGTTCCTCAATTGACATGGCCTAGTAGGGCACTCGACCCATGGCCTGACGCTAGCCCATAGCCTGGATGACTCTGACACCTGAGCTAGAAGGAAGATTCTAGAAGATCCTAGAAGGTGCTGGAGGTAGGAGATCCAAGTACAGAGAGGGGGAACTTGGAGGAGGAAGATGAACAGTAGGTAGGAGATAGTTTTTTATAATTGTTCGATGCCTCTCGCCTCAGGTGCAGCTTCCCATCTGTAGTGTTGTTCCTCAATTGACATGGCCTAGTAGGGCACTCGGCCCATGGCCTGATGCCAGCCCATAGCCTGGATGACTCCTGACATAGATGCTATGTTGCCAAGTGTCATCACGGTCGGGGTTCTTGCAGTAGAGGATTCCTTTGGGGTTCTTGCAGAAGCTGTGGACTAGTGCGCGGCATGAGTTCCATTTGTCGTCGGTGGAACCGAATCTGGGTAGAGCTAGTTTGTGCATCCAAAATATGTCGCGCGTAGACCTCATCAGTCTTGGAAAGTTTGAGTTCTGCTACCATGAACTCCTGTCCATGGACCAGACCGCCATCAGACGCCATCGCGGCTGCTCCTGCTTGTTAGGAGGGCCACGACGACGGCGACGGTGACCACCGTGGATGGGATCCGGCTCGTCCGACAAGGTACAAGGGGGGAGTGTTTTGAGTGATGAGCAAGGTTTGTCGTCGTCGGTATCTGATGAGGCGCAGGCACCGCTATCGTAGATGAAGAGCTCCTGCAGCACGTCACATCATAGTTTTGGATTTAGGTGTAAGCAAAAATACCAGAGGGGCCAGTAAGACCGGTAGGCCAATTTTCGTCCGAAATTTCGCCAATACCGGTCAAAGTTTGGCCAAACTTTAATCAAAATCTACAAATATCATTCAATATCGGTCGAAACCGACTGAAACCGGCCAATACCAGAGGGAACCGATATTGACCGGTTTACGCCGGTTTTCGGCAGTATTGAGAACTATGCTTCACATGCATCGTTCGCGATACTTACACGGAATAGGACGAGATGCTGGTGGCTCGCCAGGATGGCTAAGGGCACCTATTTCATGGGATTCGAAAACCCCTGTAGCCGCACGGTCAGGTATCGATATTAGGGATACCCAAAGCAAAGAGGTTAGCGCCCACGCAGACTTTTCCGAATGAAGCAAGACGTATTAAAAGGTCTAGTCTGACCCCAAGGCTGTGGGGGTCTCACCCAAGGCCGCGGGCTCCGTCTCGTTTGACCCCAAGGACGCGGTTTCCACCTCGCCCGACCCCATGGGTGCGGGCTCCGTCTCGTCCGACCCCAAGGCGGTGGGGATCTCACCCAAGGGCCCCGTCTCGCCCAACCCCTAAGGTACGGGCTCCGTCTCGCCCGATCCCAAGGACGCGGTTTCTACCTCGCCTGACCCCTTGGGTGCGGGCTTCGTCTCGCCCAACCCTAAGGCCATGGGGGTCTCACCCAAAGCCGTAGACTTCGCCTCGCCCGACCCCTTAGGTGTGGGCTCCATCTCGTCCGACCCAAGGACATTGTTTCCGCCTCGCCCAACCCCTTGGGTGTGGGCTACATCTCGCCCGACCCCAAGGCCACGGGGGTCTCACCCAAAGCCGCGGACTCCGCCTCGCCCGACCCATTGGGTGCGGGCTCCGTCTCGCCTAACCCCAAGGGTGTGGTTTCTATCTCGTCCGACGGGGACCCGTACCGTCGCCAACCACTCCATGTCCAAACGTATGGGCCTGTGTCAAAACTCTGACATCAGGGAAGAGACTAGCACGCTTCAATGTAACCCGTGGCCATGATGGGCCATACCTGAGGATTCACATTAAGAACAGCGTCGGGCATGCCGGTGCTATTCTGCCTAACCCTCGTATGAATGCTGACAGGCACGTCAGTTCACCACGACGTCCGCTAGGACGGAATGGAACACCATGACCGACAGACGATGCCTACGCATGGCATCAGTGACGAATAGGACTGCGGCGTGGAGCCGTCTCTATTGACGTCTATAGGGTTGGCGGGACCCGCATGAAGAGGAAGAAGGACCTGGCGATCCTAGAAGCCTTCTTCTCTCTCTGGTTCTTCTCCTTTTCCTCTATTGTAACCCGTGCTCTCCCTTCGCCTACAAAAGGGGAAGCAGGGCACCCCATGAAAAGGGGGATCCAGATCAGCACAAGACCGAACCATGAGATAAAAACACAAGAGCACGACACGAGCACACGGCTGAGCAACGATCGAGCTCTCTGCACCAGTTCATTCTTTTCACCAGAGACTTAGGATCCTTTCCTTCTCTCGTCTGTTTGTAACCCCTACTACAAACCAAGTGCCGGTAACATGAGCAGTAGCAAACTGGATGTAGGGACGTTCCGCCCGAACTAGTATCAACCCTTGTGTCCTTCGAGCACACCATCCGAGCCAGACGCGCAAATACAAATTTACTCGTCGGTGGTTCAAAAACACCGACAGTTGGCGTGCCAGGTTGGGGCTTTTTGCATGTCTTGACGTCCACATCAGGCCACGGATTGCTAGTAACGGCGTCAGCTGGGTCCCGGGCACACACGTGTGCTTCGGGAACCTCGACTTCATCGTCACGACAGGGGGAGAGTTGGTGTAGGCTCCCATCGTCGTCCAACCTCTCCACTCCTCTAGCCTCGACGCGATCACCGAGGCGCTTGAGGAGCTGCGGCTGCACGCACCAGAGGCCCTCGCCCCTGGGAGCGACTAGCTCCTCGACTTCGATTACGGGAGGCTAGAACGCCAGCTCAGTGCCTTCCTAGGACCCCGACCGTCCTGGGAGGACCTAGGCTGCCTCATCAAGAACATCATCGCCGCAGCGGCCTTGCTCTGAGGGCTTCTGGGGCCCACGACGCCCGAGGATCATCGGGCCCATCGCTATACCTATCTAAAGTTGAAGATGCCAGGTCCACGCAGGGTCATCACCATCGGCACCTCCTTCCAGCACGCCTACGAGGGCGAGGGCGAGTGCTGCAAACACGCCGCGGCAAATGTCGCCTCCAAAGATCTTATGGACATCAGGGAGGTGATCATCGAAGAAACGCCCAACCCTAAGCGGTCGACCGGGTCTTTCAAGCCTGTAGAAGGCGCCAAAGAGGTCCTCATAGACCCCAGCGACTCTGAGGGCAAAGTGGTGCGCATTGGCACCACACTTTCCTCCGAATAGGAAAGCGCGCTCGTTGACTTCTCCCGTGCCAACAGAGACATCTTTGCGTGGAGACCCTCAGACATGCCAGGCATTCCGAGAGAAGTCACCGAGCACGCCTTGAAGATCAGACCAGGCTCCAAGCCGGTGAAGCAGCGCCTACATCACTTCGATGAGGAGAAACACAAGGCCATCGGTGAGGAGATTGCGAAGCTTTTGGTGGCCGGGTTCATCAAGGAAGTATACCACCCCGAGTGGTTAGCTAATCCCGTTCTTGTACAAAAGAAGAGTGGGAAATGGAGAATGTGTGTCGACTACACAGGTTTCAACAAAGCATGTCCAAAGGATCCATTTCCTTTGCCACGCATAGACCAAGTAGTTGACTCGACCTCAGGGTGTGAAACCCTTTGCTTCCTTGATGCGTACTCCATGTACCATCAAATCACGATGAAAGAGTCCGACCAGCTCGTGACATCTTTATCACCCCATTCGGATCATACTGCTACGTCACAATGCCGTTTGTCCTGAAGAACGCGGGAGCTACATACTAACGCTGCATGCTCAAGTGTTTCGGGGACCTCATCAGGCGGACCATTGAGGCCTATGTGGATGACATCGTGGTCAAATCCAAATGGGCTGACTAGGTCATAGCCGACCTGGAGTAGACCTTCATGAAACTCTGAGCAAACGGCATTAAGCTCACCCCCAAGAAGTGCGTTTTCGAAGTCCCAAGGGGTATGTTGCTAGGTTTTATTGTCTCCGAGCGTGGCATCGAGGCCAACCCGGAGAAAATCTCAGCCATCACGAGGATGGGCCTGATTTAGAACATAAAGGGGGTACAACGAGTTACAGGGTGCCTCGCCACGCTCAGCCAGTTTATCTCGCGCCTCGGCGAACGAGGTCTCCCCCTCTATCGGCTTTTGAAGAGGGCCGATCATTTCGAATGGACGCCCGAAGCCCAGGAGGCACTTGACATAGTCAAGCAGCTTCTGACGAAGGCCCCGATCCTAGTCCCTCCGACCGATGGGGAACCGTTTCTGCTTTACATTGCGGCCACCATACAAGTGTTAGCGCCGCCCTAATGGTAGAGCGAGAAGAAGAGGGACACGCCCTCAAAGTGTAGCGTCCCATGTACTTCATTAGTGAGGTCTTGTCTAATTCTAAGACTCACTATCCCCAAATCCAGAAGCTCATATACGCTGTCCTTATCGCTAAGAGGAAGTTGCATCACTACTTTGAGTCACATCCAATGACGGTTGTGACGTCCTACCATCTCGGTGAGGTCATCCAAAACCGGGACGCCACAGGAAGAATAGCGAAGTGGGCACTCAAGCTGATGGGCCAAGGCATTTCATATGCCCCTCGAACGACCATCAAGTCCCAAGTGCTGGCCAATTTCATTGCAGAGTGGACCGAGGTCCAAATGCCGCCAGCAGTCATCGACCAGGAGTACTAGACGTTGTACTTTGATGGATCGCTGATGAAGAAAGGCGTCGGCGTGGGGCTGGTCTTCGTTTCGCCCCTCGGGGTATGCATGAGGTACATGGTTTGCATCCATTTCCCCTCCTCCAACAATGTGGCCGAGTATGAGGCACTCATCAACGGCCTACGCATCGCCATCGAGTTGGGTACCCGATGGCTCGACGTCCGAGCCGACTCCCAGCTGGTCATCGACCAAGTCAAGAAGGAGTCAAGCTGCCATAATGCCAAGATGGCTGCATATTGCCGAGAAGTCCACCAGCTGGAAGACAAGTTCGATGGTCTCGAGCTCAGTCACATCCCGAGGTGTCTCAACGAGGCGGCCGACGCGCGGGCGAAAACAAGGTGGCCGGCGCGCCAGCGATCAGTATAAGCCGTCGGTCCGCTACGAGGAGCTAGAACAAACCGGTGATGGGCCACCTGCCCTGGGCTCAGGGGCTAACTAGCCGGTGGCTCCATCCGACCCCGAAGTCATGGAGCTTGACGAGGATATAGCGACAGAGCCCGACCCTCTAGCCGACTGGAGGACGCCCTACCTCGACTACCACCTTCGTGAGGCACTACCGACGGACAAAATGGAGGCTCAGTGGCTCGCACGTCGTGCCAAGTCCTTTGTCCTTATTAAGGGCGAGCTTTATAGGCAAAGCCACACCGAGATCCTACAACATTGCATCCCCATCAAACAAGGGAAACAGTTGCTGAGTGATATCCACGGTGGGGTCTACGGGCACCAGGCCGCACCTAGGACCCTAGTCAAAAATGAATTCTGACAAGGCTTCTACTAGCCAACCGCGGTAGCCGACGCTGAACAGATTGTGTGCACCTGTGAAGGGTGTCAATACTACGCTCGGCAGACCCACCTGCTGGCCCAAGTGCTCCAAACGATCCCCATCACATGGCCATTCGTGGTCTGGGGGCTCGATCTGGTCGAACCTCTCAAGAGGGCGCCCGGGGGCTATATGCACTTGCTTGTCGCCGTAGACAAGTTTACAAAGTGGATAGAGACTCAACCGATCTCCGTGATCAAGTTTGAGCAAGCCGTGTTGTTCTTCCTTGACATCGTCCATCTCTTTGGGGTCCCGAACTCCATCATCACGGACAACGGCACGTAGTTCACTGGAAAGAAGTTCCTTCGATTCTATGATGAATACCACATCCGCGTCGATTGGGCCATCGTGGCGCACCCCCACACGAATAGGCAGGTCGAGCGCGCAAACGACATGGTCCTACAAGGCCTCAAGCCTAGGATCTTCATTTGGTCGAACAAGTTTGGCGGATGATGGGTTGCAGAGCTTCCCGTAGTGCTCTAGAGTCTGAGGATGACCCCCAGCCAGGCCACCGTAATGGGAACGGGGATCCCAATCTTCTGTCAGGTAGTGGTAACTATCGTTGTGGCGGAGAATGACACACCGATCCGGCTTCAGATCGAAAGATCGAACCCTGCAATCTTAGCACCACAACTCCTCTGGTTATCAACTGAGACATGGATCTAGTTGACCTCGCCAAGAAGACTAATCCCTACCTACGCAACGAAGAACACAAGCAAGAACAAGAAAGAAAACAACCAAATTACGGATGAATGATTAATCTCACGAAGTTGGGGTCTCACAAACCGATGAACGGCGAAACTGTTCTTGACAGATTAATCTAAGCAAAACCCAAAACCTACTAATGGTGGCAGTGTATGATTATAAAGGTCTTAGGGTCATCGCCTACCTTGGACGCGCCCCCTAATGGGCCCAAACACGATACATGGCCCAACGGACCAAAAGACGGTGTCGCAGCACCCTGACAGATTCTAGACGCTGAATTGTTTTGATGATTCCTGTTGATTCTGAAGGGCTTTTGATGTGAGACCACTTGGATTGGCTTTCTTATCAAATTAGCTTTCCAACCATATGTAGATCATAAAAAATGGAGTCCAGATGCGTCCTGGGTGACCAGTTTAAGGTAGACTGGTCCTGGAGGCCGAGGCAGACTCGAAATCTTGTTGGACTGGGCCTCCGGTTTCTGTTGGACATGCTTGCTGGTCATCATTGCCTCCACCACTTCCTCTAAGTCCCTCATGACCCTCTCCAATGTTCCTAAGCAAGATAACATCATTAGGTAGTAGTCTATTCTCAAAAGTATGAAAAGGATCGCTTAAGAACGAGCTCACCTCTAAATTGAGTTGACGCATTCGAGCTCGGGTTATTGGACCTTGCATAACGGCTGGAGTTGGAGGATCAGTGGGTACATCCAAAGGAGTGATGTCCTCATCATCCTCCCCCTCTTGAATTGAAACTGAGTCATCCTCGACTCAAGCTCATCTTCTTCTCCCAAATAAGGCTTCAAATCTGCAATGTTAAAGGTGGGACTAACCCCGAACTCGGGTGGCAACTCAAGTTTGTAGGCATTATCATTTATTTTCTCAATTATCTTATAAGGACCAGTTGCTCTTGGCATTAATTTAGACTTACGCAGCTCAGAAAATCTATCTTTTCTCAAATGTAACCAAACCAAATCACCCGGTTCAAGTTTAATTTATTTTCTACCTTTACTACCAGCAATTCTATACTTTTCATTCATTCTTTCAATATTTGCTTTAGTTGTTTCATGCAACTTACGATTGAAATCAGCATGCTCGCTAGCATCATTATGTGTTCTCAGTGATAGGTAAAGGCAAAAGATCAATAGGAGCGCGGGGGTTAAAACCATACACTACCTAAAAAGGACTTACCATGGTGGTGGAATGTTCCACCCTGTTATATGCAAACTCCACATGCGGCAAACACTCTTTCCACATCTTCAAATTGCGCTTCAAAATTGCTCTCAACATGGTGGACAATGTTTGATTCACTACCTCAGTTTGCCCATCAGTTTGGGGATGATATGTTGTAGAAAACAGCAGCTTGGTCCCCAATTTATTCCACAAAGTGGGCCAAAAATGATTCAAGAATTTTGCATCATGATCTGAAACAATAGTAGAAGGCATACCATGCAAGCGAACGATTTCTTGAAAGAAAAGGTTAGCAATATGAACAGCATCGTCGCTCTTATGACAAGGAATAAAATGTGCCATCTTAGAAAAATGATCAACCACCACAAAAATACTATCCCTCCCCCTCTTAGTCCTTGGTAAATCCAACACAAAATCCATAGATATATCAGCCCAAGGAGTAGAAGAAATAGGAAGAGGCATATACAAACCATGTGGGTTCAACATCGACTTAGCTTTTTGACATGTGGCGCACCGAGCCACATACCACTCTACATCTCGCCTCATCCTTGGCCAAAAGAAATGTGTGGACAGCACGTCCTCCGTCTTTTTGGCACCAAAATATCCCATCAATCCACCTCCATATGCCTCCTGTAACAACAAAAGACGAACGGAACCAACTGGAATGCATAGGCGGTTAGCTCTAAACAAAAAACCATCATTGATCATAAACTTATTCCATGTACGTCTCTCTCTACAATTCAGCTACACGTCCTTAAAATCAGGATCAAGCGCATATTGTTCTTTTATTGATTCAAGACCAAAAATCCAACAATCAAGTTAGGACAGCAATGTATATCTTCTAGACAAAGCATCAACAATCGCATTATCCTTCCCTTTCTTGTGTTTGATGATATAAGAAAAAGATTCAATAAATCCAATCCATTTAGCATGTCTATGATTCAGATTATGTTGAGAGCGAAAATACTTAAGTGATTCATGATCAGAATGAATAACAAATTCTTTAGGCCACAAATAATGATGCCACGTCTCTAAAGAACGGACAAGTGCATACAATTCCTTGTCATACGTGGAATAATTCAGAACAGGGCCATGCAATTTTTCACTAAAGTAAGCAATGGGTTTACCATCTTGCATCAAAACACCCCCAATGCCAACTCCACTAGCATCATCTTCTAGCTCAAAAGTCTTACCAAAGTTTGGAAGTTGCAACAATGGTGCGTGTGTGAGCTTGTCCTTCAAAGTGTCAAAGGACTCGTCTTGTGCCTTTCCCCAATGAAATACCACCCCTTTCTTCGTCAACTCATGCAATGGGGCAGCAATGGTGCTGAAATCTTTGACATAGCGACGGTAGAATCCTGCAAGACCAAGAAAACTCCTCACCTGTGTGATGGTTTGGGGAACCGGCCAGCTCTTTATGGCTTCAATTTTCATCTCGTCCACCTCAATTCCCTATGGAGTTACAACATAACCAAGAAAAGAAACTCGATCCGTGCAAAAGATGCACTTCTCAAGGTTACCAAATAAACGTGCATCACGTAAAGCATTAAAAACAGCACGTAAGTGATCCATATGTTCAATAAAAGACTTGCTGTAAATCAAAATATCATCAAAGTAAACTACCACAAAACGACCAATAAAAGCTCTTAAAACCACATTCATTAAGCGCATGAAAGTGCTAGGTGCATTTGTCAAACCAAAAGGCATTACTAACCACTCATACAACCCAAATTTGGTTTTAAATGCGGTTTCCCATTCATCTCCAAGTTTCATTCTAATTTGGTGGTAGCCACTTCACAAGTCAATCTTGGTGAGAATTATAGAACCACACAACTCATCAAGCATGTCATGTAGCCTAGGAATAGGATGATGATACCGAATAGTAATATTATTGACGGCTCCACAATCAACACACATACGCCAAGTTCCATCTTTCTTGGGAACCAAAAGTACAGGAACATCACAAGGACTAAGGCTTTCACGTACATGCCCGCGGTCCAAAAGGTCTTGGTCTTGCCGCTGAATTTCCTTAGTCTCCTCAGGATTGGTTCGATAGGCAGCAGGGTTGGGCAAGGTTGTTCCTAGAATCAAATCAATTTGATGCTCTATCCCTCTCATAGGTGGTAGCCCTGGGGGAATCTTAGCTGGAAAAATTTCCTCATACTCCTGCAAAAGGTTAGTGACAGCAGGAGGCACCAAGCTAACAATATCATCAAGCGAAAATATAGCTCATTTGCATACCAAAGCATAGCAAATATCATCATCAGAAATTTCAGCAAAGTCACATTTTGTTGCAAGCATAACACCACCCTTCAATTTAATTCCCTCGGCCTTAAAAATAGATGTAGACTTATCCTTTTTAGGTGGGGGAATAGAATTAGCAACTTGCTGATTTTCAGATTGAACATCATTTAAACTAGCAGCGCATCCTCTATCAGCTTGTACAATTTGAGCAGGGGTCAAAGGTACTAAAGTAATTTTCTTTTCTTTATGCATAGAAGTGTATTTATTACTTCTACCATGGTGTGTAGCATCATTATCATGTTCCCAAGGACGACCCAATAAGAGTGAACAGGCTTGCATAGGTACCACATCACAATCAATAGAATCAGCATAAGAACCAATGGAAAATGAAACTCTGCAAGTTTGTGTTACCTTTGCTTTTCCAGAATCATTTAGCCACTGAATATTGTATGGACGTGGGTGCGGGCTTGTGGTCAAGCTAAGCTTCTTGACCAAATCAGAACTCACCAAATTATTGCAGCTACCTCCATCAATAATGACACGTGCTTGACGGTTGCTGATGACGAAGAAAATCTAGAACAAGTTATGGCGTTGTAGCTTCTCAGGTTGCTGTACTTATGAGCTGAGCACCCGTTGTACAATGATGCTCCTATAGGCCGCCATGGCCTCATCACCAAGGACTTCACCATCCTCCTTATCTGCATCTTGGTCTTCTTCGTCCTCAATGTCAGAGGTGCTGATGTAACCATCTTCTGTAGCAATGTATGCCCGCTAACTTGGGCAGTCCTTCTGCACATGGCCAATGCCATGACAGCGGTGGCACTGAATGCTGGAAGTGCGTCCCGTCGATGCAACGGATGAGGCACTCTTGGGAGGCACCTGCAAAGAATTTTTACCTGAATCTGAAAGTCGTGCGTGAGGTGCCTTAGGTGTAGCGGTAACTCCAGAGGCTGCTGGTCGCTTGCTCGCTGGTGGAGGTGCCCGAAAAGTGGTTGGCTTGGTCAGCCCTGAAAATGGTGTCGAGCGTGGCGTGTATGTGGTGCTGACCTTGCTCTTGCTCTGCTGTTCACGGCCCTGCAATTTCTTTTCTACAAGCATAGCGAACTGAAACAACTGGTTGACAGTGTTAAATTCTTTATAATCAACAATGTCTTGAATCTCACGCCTCAAACCCGAATAAAAATGACAAATGGAATCTTCGTTCCCCTCCACAACACTACAACACATCAATCCCTTTTGGAGCTCACCATAGTAATCCTGTACAGATTTCTCTCCTTGTTCTAAACACATCAATTTCTTACGCAAGTCTCTATGATAAGAAGGAGGGACAAAACGGTCATGCATAGCTATCTTAAGTTCTTCCCACATACCAGGTAAAGCATCATGTGCAGCTAGCCCATTCCACCAAATAATGGCAAAGTCCTTAAACTCACTAGTAGCTTGTCGAACTCTATGATGCTCAGGCACAAGGTGGGCACTAAACTTTTGTTGTACCATCATCTCCCAATCAAGATATCCCTCAGCATCATAATGACCCAAAAAAGATGGTATTGTGAACTTAATCTTAGCATAAGGATCATCGGGCACACGGTGATTATTACCTTGATGGTGGTGGACACCACCCATACCTATCGTGTTGCGGTGAAGACGTCGTCTTAATCTTGCTTGTCAGAAAGCTACTCGATCTATGTTCCCAGTGGCATCATGCATCGTGTCTTCTGGCAAGAGACCATCGATGTTGCTGCCGGAGACGTCGTTGTTGACCGCCACCAAGGTTTCCAACTCAGTAACCTTGTCGGTTAGCGTGGAAATTCGTTTGTCCAATCTCTCCATGCTGTTGCCAATGTTGAGTTCAATGAGTGCGTCAGTGATGGCCTTCCTGACAACCTCGTTCATCCTTTTTTCAGCATCCTATATAGTAGCTTGCAGTTGCTCTTGGCTGACACACTCGTTGAAACCCTTGGGATTGTTATCTCCAGTCTGATCACCTCCTACCATTGTAAACACAAAAATAGGAACAAATAGTGAAAGTACCGAATGACTACGTGGTTGCAGTGGTGTCACTTTTCTCAGCAAGTGGAAGCGTCTGACCAAGCTCTTACAAAGTTCTTACCAACGCAAGTAGTGGGCGGTACAACCGGTGGCTAGTTCGTGATACCTGTGAGGCAGTGGTACCGAGATTGCAAGGCCCTTTTTCTGTACTGATTTTAAGAGTTTGTGGAGCTTGGAAGGCACACAAAGAATAATATGTATATTTGGCACACAAGTCAGTAACATAAAGTAATGCTAAATTATAGTCCAAAGTACTTGTTCTCGTTGCTGGTCTAAAATGTTCCAAGTGCTAGGTGTGTGACAAACAAGTATGGTGGATAGTAAGGTGCCAGGTATGTGAAAAATAAGTATGGTGGATAGCAAGAGAAACAGAAACAAGGAACTAGATAGCACACGCTAACACAGCTCACTTTGGCCTTTTCTATGTGCTCCTCTAGATATTGTTCCACTTTTGCCCTTCTTTTTTTCTCTATTTTTGGGTTGTTGTTGTTTTTTTGGGATTCTTTGACTTTTTTTACTTTTTTTGATATTTTTTCTTAACTTAGGATCATAAAAGAAGTAACCACAGAAAATATGAGCTTAAACAAGTTAAAGGTGTGGCCCGTGGAAAATTCAGAAGACGTGCTCAAAATTGACACAAAGCTTGTGACCATGAAAAGAGGATCTTGTGACCAGTTTTTAGCCAAAATAAAATTTTCTGACCCCAATAAGTCTAGGGATGGACGGATCTAAATTTTTTTTCTGATCGATTTTGATATATGGAACGTCGAAATCCGAGTTCGTATGCGAAAACTAGACCAGTTTTACGAATCGGCTCCGAATTAGAGGACAAAACGGGAACAATGCGCGCAAAACTGGTCACGACCGCAAGGATTTGGTGGAAACGATGGGGAAAAACACACGAACTAGACTCTAACACGACCTAACCAGCAACAAGACCTCGACCAGGACACAAACTCAACACGATGGACTCTGAAACTAAAATATGCAAAGGCTATGGCGCGGAAGGTTGTAGGACAGGAAAAAACGAGTATGGTACTGGACTATGGGACGAATGCGAAACACTCAAAACTAGGGAATAAATGTGAACCTAACGGTATACCTTAGTTCTGATTACCACTTAATGGGAACGGAGATCCCGATCTTCCGTCAGGTAGTGGTAACTATCGTTGTGGCGGAGAATGACACACCGATCTGGCTTCAGATCGAAAGATCGAACCCTGCAATCTTAGCACCACAACTCCTCTAGTTATCAACCAAGACATGGATCTGGTTGACCTCACCAAGAAGGTTAATCTCTACCTGCGCAACGAAGAACACAAGCAAGAACAAGAAAGAAAACAACCAAATTGCGGATGAATGATTAATCTCACGAAGTTGGGGTCTCACAAACCGATGAACGGCGAAACTGTTCTTGACAGATTAATCTAAGAAAAACCCAAAACCTAATGATGGTGATGGTGTATGATTATAAAGGTCTTAGGGTCATCGCCTACCCTAGACGTGCCCCCTAATGGGCCCAAACACGATACACGATCCAACGGACAAAAAGACGGTGTCGCAGCACCCTGGCAGATTCTAGACGCTGAATTGTTTTGACGATTCCCGTTGATTCTGAAGGGATTTTGACATGAGACCACTTGGATTGGCTTCCTTATAAAATTGGCTTTCCAACCATATGTAGATCATCAAAAATGGAGTCTAGATGTGTCCTGGGTGATCAGTTTAATGCAGACTGGTCCTGGAGGCCGAGGCAGACTCGAAATCATGTTGGAATGGGCCTCCGGTTTCTGTTGGGCGTCCTCTGGTCATCATCGCCTCCACCACTTCCTCTAAGTCCCTCATGACCCTCTCCAATATTCCTAAGCAAGATAACATCATTAGGTAGTAGTCTATTCTCAAAAGTATGAAAAGGATCGCTTAAGAACGAGCTCACCTATAAATTGAGTTGACACATTCGAGCTCGGGTCATTGGACCTTGCATAACGGCTAGAGTTGGAGGATCAGCGGGTACATCCAAAGGAGTGATGTCCTCATCACACCAGCTACACACCATTCTTTATGGTCTACGGTTTCGAGGCTGAGTAAAACTAGTCGGACTGCAAGAAACCTACGCCCAAGCGGCTACGGTGTTTTTGCTCACCAGCATGATCGGAGTTTTTTCCGCACCACGTGCTTTTTAGCCTTAACTACAGAAAGAGTCAGTACGCATTTAAGAGTATATCCACCTGGCAAACATTCTATGTGCCCGACCCTCTCTCATGTTGAGACCTAGAAGCAAGGGTTGTGGAAACAAATATTTAGGTAAACTAGTCGAACTGCAAGAAACCTTCGCCCCAGCGGCTACGACGTTTTTGCTCACCTGCGTGATCAGAGTTTGTTCACCTGCACCTCGAGCTTTACAGCCTTAATGACGGAAAGGGTCAGAACGCATTAACCTTTTTATACAAAAAGAGGAGAAGGGCTAAATATCTGTTTGGCCATAACAAAATTTAAGAGCTTGTCCACTTATTACGAGTTTGCCGCCTGGCTTATCTACCTAAGTAATTTCTTGCGGGGATGATCTCATCCTCTATCTCCGCAAGTAAGTCTTGTGCCAGTGGGTCACCCAAGTCGATTGGATGGCTCGGGCCGCTGTTGAGAGATGGGTAAGGAGCAGTAGGATGCCCCATGTGGGTTATACCGACTCCGTCACGAACAACGGAACCGGATTCCACTCAAACATATCCGGTAAGAGCTCCCCAAACCCGTCACTCGAGCCATCGAGGTAACTCCTATACCAGCAGGTCACCCCAAGTTAATCGGACAGCTCGGGCCAATGCCGAAAGATGGATAAGGAGAAGTAGGATGCCCCATGCGGGTTATGCCAACTCCGTCATGAACGACGGATCCAGATTACACTTGGACATATCCGGTAAGAGCTCTCCGAACCCGTCACTCGAGCCATCAAGGTAACTTTACCGACCCCCACTTTACTTTTCCAGTGCATGAACATTCATTCATCCATTTTCATATATCCAAGCATCGCATATGCAATTATTGCTTCGCCACGCTTCGCGTCGCATCACGAAGTTGTAGTCATCTCATTCAACATGAGCGGCAACCGACCGAGGTTCGAAGGCCGGCCTACGAAGGGCTCGAGGCTGCCTCGCGTCGAACAGAGCTAGGGGAGAAAACACAGATGAGCCCCAGCGGCCTTCACCCGACCCTCTTAGAAGCGGATAGGGTAATCTCGACCTTCTCGTTCGATTCTAACATCAAACCATGCCCATAGAATCTCCATCGATGGGAGGCCAGCGGGCCACCTGTGTTGCTCTCCAGAACAACTCAGGCATCTATCGGGAGGTGGGTTAAGGAGCAGTGGAATGCCACATGAGTGCTATGCCGATCCCATTATGAATGACAGACTAGTATTCCACTCGGACATACCCGTTAGCGAGCTCACCGAGCATGACACTCGATCCATCGAGGCAAGTGACGTTAGCTCAACCCCTCTGGTTGCGGAAATCGTGGACGGGGTGACGATCACAAAGACGAGCTGACCCTCGACTAGACCCTGCTACGCGTGGGGGCTTGAGGAAAGTTGGACTCGTAAGGAGACCGAATGCGCAGTCGCAGAACGATGGCTCAGATCCTAGGGAGGGGGTACGTACGAAAACTAAGAATAACATTTCTGAAACAAGAGACGCTTTCTCCTACTAGTTTCGCTATTGTCTCCTCGATCTTTAGTGAAACCCGACCCCGGCAACGGCAAGGGGTCGGGTCTCACTCGGGGGGCTGATAAGGGCACATATATATACCCTTTCTAAAACAGTCACCGTGCTCGACCCTTTCTCATGTTAAAAACCCCGAGGCAAGGTTTGCTGAAACGAACGCCGAGTAAAACTAGTTGGACCGCAAGAAACCTACGCCCCAGCGGCTACGGCACTCTTGCTTACCAGCGTGACCAGAGTTTTCTGCCCACACCTCGAGCTCAACGGTCTCAACTACAGGAAGGGTCGGAACGCTTTAACCCCTTTTTACACTTGAAAAAGGAGAAAGAACAGACTTGTTCAAATGAAACAAAAGAATAGACTTGTTCAAACGAAACATATAGGATGGAACTTGTCCGCTTATTAAAGATACGCTGTCTGGCCTATCTGACTGAATTAACCCCTAGGGGGGATGATTTCATCCTCCATCTTGGCAGAAAGGTCATGCGCTAGGGGGCCACCACCTCCTCGATGATATCCAGCTTGGCGTCGGTATAGATGGGCGTGAAGCCTTGGCTCATCATCGCTAGATCGATGTTCTGGTAATGAGAACGGGCGATCACGAATGAATGGTGAATGCCGAAGCAAAGCACGCCCCTTGCCATATCACATGCTCGGTCTATAATTTAGGTGGCGCAAACCATGAGGGTGCTTGTCTCCTGCTTCGGGGCTAGCTCGAGCTCATCGTAGACCAGCTGGACAGCGACACGCAGGCTGTCATGTTCGTCACTCTCCTTTTGGAGGGTGTCCTTCACCTCGTTGAGCTCCTTCTCTAGGCCACATCTCTTTACCACCTCCACCCGAGCTTGTCGTTGAGACCTGTCCAAGTCATGTACCGACCATGTTAGAAGGCTTACCATGGATTCCTAGGAGAAAATACAACAAGAAAAATCAGAGACTTACCATTCACATCCACCCAAAGCCTGAGCACCTCATCACGCTACCGGGTCACCTCGGCCTCTAGGCGTCGGACCTCCTCTTGGCACTGCCCGATCTCCGCGGCAAGTCCAGCGGACATGCCCTCGACTGCAACCTTCAAGTCCCTCTCCCTCTGGAGCTCCTCCTTGAGGTGGCCAACCCGCTGCTGAGCGTCGGCACGCTCCTGGCGAGCCAACTCAGTCCCCATGCGGAGCTCCTCTATGGCCTAGAGCAAATTGTGCCACTCCTTCTATAGCCGTTCGACCTCCACGGCGTCCATGCATGCCCTCTCGATCAAGGTTGCGAGCTTCTCCTTGGCCTCGCGGGCGTCGCCGCGAGCATCCTTCTCCCTGACTCGGAGGTTGGCCACCTCCCAGGCGGTAGGGGCAAGCTCAGCCACCTCCTGACGGGCGACAGTGAGCTGTGCGGCCAGCCCCTCACTCCGCCGCATCTCCTCGGCAAGGAGCTGGGACTTCTCCCGGCTGTGGGCCATAAGGACCTATGAATAAGACTTGACTTAGAGGTGTGTAATGAGAACATAAGGGTTGGAAGCTTGGTCATATCTTACCTGGCCGATCGGGGCGATAATGTCACGCATCGAGCTCAGCATGGTGGTCAGGGCGCGAACCATGTTCCCAACCTCTGTGTGGATGCTCCCCTATTGCCTCTCCTCTGCTACTTCATCGAGGGTACCCACTCGGATGAGAGACTGGGACAACCCCACGTCGACCTCAAGCGACGCCGACCTCTCTAGCGGTGGTAGCTTCTCTAGAGCGGCTCCTCTAGCGACAGAGGGGGTGGGTGACATGGACACGGAAGCCTGCCCTGTCGCCACATCCACGAAGGATGCCTCAAGTGTGCCCCCTTCCATCCACCCTACCACGGACACGGCCACCTACACAAACAATGACTTCGGCCATACCTCCTGTGCCTACAACGTCGAGGACACGATTGGCCGCGTCACACCCACCACGGGCGCCCCGAACGCACCCTCCTTTGCCTGCTCTCCCGTGGATATAGACACCGGTTGCGCCTCCCTGGTCAACGCCATGGCCGCCCCGACGCCACTTGCGCTCACCACCAACACGGCGCCAGCCGGCTCCTGGCGCGTTTGCTAGAGGAGAATCTTCTTTGGAGCAAGCCGTAGGAGAGTCCCACGCCGTTCGATGCTGCAAGGGACATGGCGGTTAGATTATGGCAAAAGTCCATTAAGACAAAAGGATGAAGGAACTCTTGACTCACCTTGATGCCATCATACGAGGATGTTTTGGGGCCGGCTTGCCTAACCCCGGCTGCACCTCATCGGCACGTTGCCGCTTCAAGCCCTCCCTCGGCTTGGAGGGCTCAGAACAAACAACACGGCCGCCCCCCACCGACTCTGGAGGCACCGCCGAGGGCTCGGACGGAGCAAGATGAAATGTTTCCACCGGCTTTGGGGCCACCGTCAAAGGCTTGGACGAGGCAAGGTGGCCTAGCTCCATCGGTTTTGAGGCCGCCATCGAAGGTTCAGACGTGGCAAGGCGGTTCATTTTCACTGGCTCTGGGGGCGCACCGTCCCCCTCCTACCTCGCGACATGCCATGGGAAGGGCCCACCTACGGCGAAGGCGGGTCCTTGTCCCCGATGGCCAGATCATCCCACGGGATGGGCGACATGGAGCCGTCAGCTTCCTCTTCTTCTTCCTCCTCCTCTTCTTCCAATGAGCCTTGACGCTGCTTCCCTCGCTACAGCTTCGCTCGCTGCTTCGACCGCCATTTCTTCTCCTCATCGTCCTTCTTCTTCCGTTGACCGCCCTCACAACCGCGTGCTCTGGCAGCAGTGCGATAGAGTCCTGGAAGACGAACCCATCGTTAGCTTGATGAAGCTCGTGTCTGGCCGCATCACAGGATGCCCCGAGGTTGGGAACACGGCGTCGCCCTCCTCCATGGTCTCCTTGATACGTTGTGCGACCTTGCTATCGCAGAGTGGCCCCTGGGCGAGCATCGTCCCGATGGGATGCGCTTCGGGTGTCATCCCATACAGCGAGAGGATTCGCACCATTAGGGGCGCCACCCTCCTCACGTGATATCCCCCGATGACGCCAGCCCCGCAGAGGCCATGGGTCTTCCGAAACATGATGGCCTCAAGGAGATCACACATCCTCTTCTTCTCCTTCATGGGTGGCCCCCATAGCCCACGGAGAAGACCACGCTTGACGAGGCCCTCCATGCGCGCATAGGTAACATCAGAGCGATGCCACGAATCCATGGAGGATGGAGGTGGCTACGGAGAAGCAAAGGTATTGGCGGAGGAGCGGAGGCTACAGATCTAGGGCTCCGATAGCAGACTAGCAAGCATGGTAGATCCGAACGGCGGTGATAGAGAAATAGAGAAGGTAAGGTTGCGGTTTTGGTGTATAGAAACATGAAGCGGGAGGCCGCTATTTATAAGGCGGAGCGGGGCGAGAAGATGAACCATCCACCTAGATTCATGCGCCCACTGCATGACATCATGTAACCTCCTTTCAAAGATCGTGCTCACGCAATCTCTGTCCATGCCCTCAAAGGATACGCCGGATGATGGTTCGCCCATTCAATGGGCCAAGAACCATCGCAGGTAAGGTGGGATACAAAGCTGAAAACGTTCCTACGACCCATTTAGGCCCAGGAGTTCGAAGGCTGGCCCTCTGATTGGCTCACAGCCACTCTGGGGCACCCTTAGAGTGAGGGGTGGAAAGGGATGGGCCCATGTAAGAGTCTTGGTCGGTTTCTAGTCCATGGTTTTTCCTCAAAGAAAGGCAATGAGCCCTTGGGACTAGTCGAACGGACCCGAGAACTATATGGATTGACCGCTAAGAGTCTGGAGTCCATCACTGGCTGACCCATGTCAGACCCCCACGAACGGGAAACTGGGGCCCCACTCAGACTAGCCCATTAACAGCTCACTGAGCATCATGTTTCGTCCATCAGGGGAAAACATGGCATGGCTCAGCCCCTCTGTTTTATCGAAGAAAACACTTGAGGGATGACGATCACAAAGACGAGCCGACCCTCGACTAGACCCCTGCTACATGCGGGGGCTTGAGGAAAGTTGGACTCACAAGGAGACCGAACGTGCAGTCGCAATACGACGGCGGACCGATCGGATCCTAGGGACCAGAATCAAGAAAAAACTTTCGGACCTCCCAAATCCTATGGTTACATGCCTCCGAGAAGACCGATCATGACAAAAGGGAACTGCCACCCTACCAGGACATGACGTGGGCCACAAAAAGAAGGCCAAGGCCCTCAGAGTCCTCCCGTCTGGAAAAGCCTCCAAAGGAGTATTCTACTCCTCAGTAGGCTCGAGGGCTACTGTTGCGTATCGATATTAGGGATACTCAAAGCAAGGAGGTTATGCAGATGTCCCTAGATGAAGCAAGATGTATTAAAAGGTCTCGTCCGGCCCTAAGGCCACAGGGGTCTCACCTAAGGCCACGGGCTCTGCCTCGCCCGACCCCTTGGGTGTGGGCTCCGTCTTGCCCTACCCCAAGGCCGTGGGGCCCGTCCTACCTAACCCATTGGGTGCGGGCTCTGTCTCGCCTGACCCCAAGCACGTGGCCGTCTCGCCCAACCCCAAGGCCATAGGGGTCTCACCCAAAGCCGTGGACTCTGCCTCACCTGACCCCTTGGGTGTAGGCTCTGTTTTGGCTGACCCCAAGGACACGGTTTCTGCCACGGGGGTCTCACCCAAAGCCGCAGAGTCTGCCTCGCCCGACCCCTTAGCTGCAGGCTCCATCTCGCCCGACCCTAAGGGCATGGTTTCCATCTTATCCGACGGGGACCCATACCACCGCCAACCACTCCAGGTCTAAGCGTATGGGCCTGGGTCAAAACTCTGACATCAGGGAAGAGACTAGCATGCCTCGATGTAACTTGTGGCCATGATGGGCCATACCTAAGGATTCACATTAAGAACAGCGTCGGCCATGCCGGTGCTGTTCTGCCTAACCCTCGTACGAACGTTAACAGGCGTGTCAGTTCACCATGACGTCCGCTGGGATGGAATGGAATGCCATGACCGGTAGATGATGCCTATGCATGGCGTCAGTGATGAACAAGGCCATGATGTGGAGCCATCCCTGTTGACATCTACAGGATTGGCGGGACCCGCATGAAGAGGAAGAAGGACCCGACGATCCTAGAAGCCTTCTCTCTCTGGTTCTTCTCCTTTTTCTCCGTTGTAACCCGTGCTCTCCCATCGCCTATAAAAGGGGAAGCAGGGCACCCCATGAAAAGGGGGATGTAGCTCAGCACATGACCAAACCATGAGATAAGAACACAGGAGCACGACATGAGCACACGGCTGAGCAGCGATCGAGCTCTTAGCACCCGTTCATTCCTTTCACCAGAGACTTGGGATCCTTTCCCTCTCTCGCTTGTTTGTAACCCTATTGCAAACCAAGTGCTGGTAACACGAGCAGCAGCAAACTGGACGTAGGGACGTTCCACTCGAACCAGTATAAACCCTTATGTCCTCTGATGAGAACATGGCACCTTCGGATACGAACAATGATTATAAGGTGCGCTCGTTCCTACATTTGCATAGTGGCTTTGGTTATAATTCACTTGGTTCCACATGTACATGTCACTATTTGATTGTAGGTTCAAATGTGTTTCATAATGAAAGTTCATCAAAGTTGAACTTTTGGTTCGACGGCAGCCTGACAGTGCCTCATTGGGAAGGCCATAACTCATCCATCCGGAGTGCGATCGAGGTCAATGAGCACTTGATGGAAAGCTTTTTTGATAAGCTTTCAAATAGATCTGGTCCCATCTCAATATCATGTCGGCAAGGCCTCCAAATCACCAATATATTCTATCGCTATTTTTGGCGGGAGCTACACTATCGTCATGGGCTTGTTAGACATCCTTGGGACCCAGGCCCAAGTTGGAGCACGCCCCAAGAAGATGGAGAACACCTAAGAGATGGCCTTGGACGTCCTTCTCCTTGGCCACCACCTTAGGAGGCCAGCAAGGACGTCCAAGCCAAGCCAGAGGCCCAGTCCAATCCGAGTTCGAGTCTGCCTCGGCCATCAGGACCAGTCTGCAATAAAACGGATGCCCAGGACGCATCCGGACTCCATTTTCTATGATCCACATATGGATGGAAAGCTAATTTGATAAGGAAGCCAATCTAAGTGGTTTCACGTCAAAAGCTGTTCGAAATCAACAGGAATCGTTGAAAAGAGTCAGCGTCCAGAATCTGCCAGGGTGCTGCAACACCGTCTTTTGGTCCGTTGGATCATGTATCGAGTTTGGGCCCATTAGGGGCGCGTCCAGGGGTCTTGCACGACCCTAGAGTCTTCATAAACAGCCGCTGCCCCTCCATTAGGGTTTGGGTTTTGCTTAGATTATTCTGTCAAGAAACAGTTTCGCCGTTCTTCGGTTTGTGAGACCCCAACTCGTGAGATTAATCATACATTTGCAATTTGGTTGCGATCCTTCTTGTTCTTGCTTGTGTTCTTCGTTGCGCAGGCAGAGATTAGCCTTCTTGGCGAGGTCAACCTGGTCCGTGACTCGGTTGATAACCAGAGGAGCTGTGGTGCTAAGATTGCAGGGTTCGATCTTTCGATCTGAAGCCGGATCGGTGTGTCATTCTCCGCCACAACGATAGTTACCATCACCTGACGGAAGATCGGGATCCCCGTTCGTGCCTCCCAAGCTCCACATATATACTTCAGATCAGTACATAAAAAAGGTCCTTGCAATCTCGGTACCACTACCTCATAGGTATCACAAACCAGCCACCGGTTGTACCGCCCACTGCTTGCATTGGTAAGAACTTTGTAAGAGCTTGGTAAGACGCTTCCACTTGCTGTCAAAAGTGACACCACTGCAACCACATAGTCATTTGATAGGGATAATATTTTTGTATTGTCTTTTGCTGTCTTCTAACAATGACAGGTTGTTCGTATCCACCGACTTATGATGGTATAGGTGCTGATGAGTACATGGAGTGGGAAATTGCCATCGATAACATATTTGCTACTCGCTTTATGTGTCCAAGGAGAAAGGTAAAAAATGCAGCTAGTATTTTGCTACATTCTGCTTTATCTTGGTGGGAGTCTTTAGATCCTTCTGATAAGCCTCAAACTTGGAATGATATGAAACTTCTTATGTGAGAAACCTTTGTTAATCCACCTCCTGTTTTGACTTCATATGATGAGGTGCACCATTTAGAGGAAGAGTCTGTTGTTATTCCTCCTACTATGCCTAACCTTTTGCAGGACAATGTAGAAAAGAGCAAGGATGACGTGACAGAAAATGAGAAGCTCACAGCCTCATGTGAAAATTCCGAACCATCAACTATTACCCCTGCTGAACATGAGAGCAAAGGTAATGCCCATGATGCTAAACTCACAGAAGGTGAGAGTTCTCTTGATGTGCTGAATTTTTCCACCAATCATGCTATGATAGAACAAATTTTAGTGGAGCATTCGCTTGATTTACCTTTGTCACAAGATGATTTGCTTGATGTTTCTTATGACGAAGATGACTTGCATGATGATATTTATGTTATACCCATGCAATCATTGAAGAATGATCACGCTATATGTGTGCTGAAAATGAGCACTTGTGCTGAAAATAGACTTGTTATTCATAATGCTAGTGAAGTTGATGAGCTGAAATTGTTGTCTTCTTTAAATACTTTGGGTTACATTGAATTTGATGTTCCGTGTAATCTTAGTTCTTTAGAGGAGAAACTTTATGCATATGCTGATTTGCCATGGTTCTCTAGACATACATATCATTTTATTGGAAAATATAATTGTAAAGGAGAGTATATGGTGCATCGTGTCTATATTTGTTCAAATCTGAAATCTCCTTATATTGTGCAAAAGTATGATCAACCAAAGGATTGCAATTGCTATAATCTTGTCATGTCAAGTTCCCCTAGTTTTGTTATAAAGAAACATGTTAAATTTCAAGAAGGGGAGCAATGTTGGATACTATCGACAACTTGTCCACCAGCTAAGCTCAAACCGAGGACGGTTTGTTGTCAAGAAGGGGAGGATGATGAGAACATGGCACCTTCGGATACGAACAATGATTATAAGGTGCGCTCGTTCCTACATTTGCATAGTGGCTTTGGTTATAATTCACTTGGTTCCACATGTACATGTCACTATTTGATTGTAGGTTCAAATGTGTTTCATAATGAAAGTTCATCAAAGTTGAACTTTTGGTTCGACGGCAGCCTGACAGTGCCTCATTGGGAAGGCCATAACTCATCCATCCGGAGTGCGATCGAGGTCAATGAGCACTTGATGGAAAGCTTTTTTGATAAGCTTTCAAATAGATCTGGTCCCATCTCAATATCATGTCGGCAAGGCCTCCAAATCACCAATATATTCTATCGCTATTTTTGGCGGGAGCTACACTATCGTCATGGGCTTGTTAGACATCCTTGGGACCCAGGCCCAAGTTGGAGCACGCCCCAAGAAGATGGAGAACACCTAAGAGATGGCCTTGGACGTCCTTCTCCTTGGCCACCACCTTAGGAGGCCAGCAAGGACGTCCAAGCCAAGCCAGAGGCCCAGTCCAATCCGAGTTCGAGTCTGCCTCGGCCATCAGGACCAGTCTACAATAAAACGGACGCCCAGGACGCATCCGGACTGCGTTTTCTATGATCCACATATGGATGGAAAGCTAATTTGATAAGGAAGCCAATCCAAGTGGTTTCACGTCAAAAACTGTTCGGAATCAACGGGAATCGTCGAAACAAGTCAACGTCCAGAATCTGCCAGGGTGGTGCGACACCGTCTTTTGGTCCGTTGGACCATGTATCGAGTTTGGGCCCATTAGGGGCGCGTCCAGGGGTCTTGCACGACCCTAGAGTCTTCATAAACAGCCGCTGCCCCTCCATTAGGGTTTGGGTTTTGCTTAGATTATTCTGTCAAGAAACAGTTTCGCCGTTCTTCGGTTTGTGAGACCCCAACTCGTGAGATTAATCATACATTTGCAATTTGGTTGCGATCCTTCTTGTTCTTGCTTGTGTTCTTCGTTGCGCAGGCAGAGATTAGCCTTCTTGGCGAGGTCAACCTGGTCCGTGACTCGGTTGATAACCAGAGGAGCTGTGGTGCTAAGATTGCAGGGTTCGATCTTTCGATCTGAAGCCGGATCGGTGTGTCATTCTCCGCCACAACGATAGTTACCATCACCTGACGGAAGATCGGGATCCCCGTTCGTGCCTCCCAAGCTCCACATATATACTTCAGATCAGTACATAAAAAAGGTCCTTGCAATCTCGGTACCACTACCTCATAGGTATCACAAACCAGCCACCGGTTGTACCGCCCACTGCTTGCATTGGTAAGAACTTTGTAAGAGCTTGGTAAGACGCTTCCACTTGCTGTCAAAAGTGACACCACTGCAACCACATAGTCATTTGATAGGGATAATATTTTTGTATTGTCTTTTGCTGTCTTCTAACAATGACAGGTTGTTCGTATCCACCGACTTATGATGGTATAGGTGCTGATGAGTACATGGAGTGGGAAATTGCCATCGATAACATATTTGCTACTCGCTTTATGTGTCCAAGGAGAAAGGTAAAAAATGCAGCTAGTATTTTGCTACATTCTGCTTTATCTTGGTGGGAGTCTTTAGATCCTTCTGATAAGCCTCAAACTTGGAATGATATGAAACTTCTTATGTGAGAAACCTTTGTTAATCCACCTCCTGTTTTGACTTCATATGATGAGGTGCACCATTTAGAGGAAGAGTCTGTTGTTATTCCTCCTACTATGCCTAACCTTTTGCAGGACAATGTAGAAAAGAGCAAGGATGACGTGACAGAAAATGAGAAGCTCACAGCCTCATGTGAAAATTCCGAACCATCAACTATTACCCCTGCTGAACATGAGAGCAAAGGTAATGCCCATGATGCTAAACTCACAGAAGGTGAGAGTTCTCTTGATGTGCTGAATTTTTCCACCAATCATGCTATGATAGAACAAATTTTAGTGGAGCATTCGCTTGATTTACCTTTGTCACAAGATGATTTGCTTGATGTTTCTTATGACGAAGATGACTTGCATGATGATATTTATGTTATACCCATGCAATCATTGAAGAATGATCACGCTATATGTGTGCTGAAAATGAGCACTTGTGCTGAAAATAGACTTGTTATTCATAATGCTAGTGAAGTTGATGAGCTGAAATTGTTGTCTTCTTTAAATACTTTGGGTTACATTGAATTTGATGTTCCGTGTAATCTTAGTTCTTTAGAGGAGAAACTTTATGCATATGCTGATTTGCCATGGTTCTCTAGACATACATATCATTTTATTGGAAAATATAATTGTAAAGGAGAGTATATGGTGCATCGTGTCTATATTTGTTCAAATCTGAAATCTCCTTATATTGTGCAAAAGTATGATCAACCAAAGGATTGCAATTGCTATAATCTTGTCATGTCAAGTTCCCCTAGTTTTGTTATAAAGAAACATGTTAAATTTCAAGAAGGGGAGCAATGTTGGATACTATCGACAACTTGTCCACCAGCTAAGCTCAAACCGAGGACGGTTTGTTGTCAAGAAGGGGAGGATGATGAGAACATGGCACCTTCGGATACGAACAATGATTATAAGGTGCGCTCGTTCCTACATTTGCATAGTGGCTTTGGTTATAATTCACTTGGTTCCACATGTACATGTCACTATTTGATTGTAGGTTCAAATGTGTTTCATAATGGAAGTTCATCAAAGTTGAACTTTTGGTTCGATGGCAGCCTGACAGTGCCTCATTGGGAAGGCCATAACTCATCCATCCGGAGTGCGATCGAGGTCAATGAGCACTTGATGGAAAGCTTGTTTGATAAGCTTTCAAATAGATCTGGTCCCATATCAATATCACGTCGGCAAGGCCTCCAAATCACCAATATATTCTATCCCTATTTCTGGCGGGAGCTACACTATCGTCATGGGCTTGTTAGACATCCTTGGGACCCAGGCCCAAGTTGGAGCACGCCCCAAGAAGATGGAGAACACCTAAGAGATGGCCTTGGACGTCCTCCTCCTTGGCCACCACCTTAGGAGGCCAGCAAGGACGTCCAAGCCAAGCCAGAGGCCCAGTCCAATCCGAGTTCGAGTCTGCCTCGGCCATCAGGACCAGTCTACAATAAAACGGACGCCCAGGACGCATCCGGACTGCGTTTTCTATGATCCACATATGGATGGAAAGCTAATTTGATAAGGAAGCCAATCCAAGTGGTTTCACGTCAAAAACTGTTCGGAATCAACGGGAATCGTCGAAACAAGTCAACGTCCAGAATCTGCCAGGGTGGTGCGACACCGTCTTTTGGTCCGTTGGACCATGTATCGAGTTTGGGCCCATTAGGGGCGCGTCCAGGGGTCTTGCACGATCCTAGAGTCTTCATAAACAGCCGCTGCCCCTCCATTAGGGGTTGGGTTTTGCTTAGATTATTCTGTCAAGAAACAGTTTTGCCGTTCTTCGGTTTGTGAGACCCCAACTCGTGAGATTAATCATACATTTGCAATTTGGTTGCGATCCTTCTTGTTCTTGCTTGTGTTCTTCGTTGCGCAGGCAGAGATTAGCCTTCTTGGCGAGGTCAACCTGGTCCGTGACTCGGTTGATAACCAGAGGAGCTGTGGTGCTAAGATTGCAGGGTTTGATCTTTCGATCTAAAGTCGGATCGGTGTGTCATTCTCCGCCACAACGATAGTTACCATCACCTGACGGAAGATCGGGATCCCCGTCTCCATTATCCTCTAAGCACACCATCCGAGCTAGACGCACAAATACAAATATACTCGTCGGTGGTCCAAAAACACCGACACGTGTGTATAGGCAGGAGATCGCCGGGGGCTCAGCGAGCTCGAAGGCGACCTGGAAGGTGGCGTCCCACCAGGTGGTGCCAGACGCCCTGATAGGCACTTTGTTCTTGTCCGGGAAGTACTCTTCATCGTCCATGCGGAAGACCAAGCACTCTAGCATCACCCACTTGGGTGGGAAGCTGTCGCCGGACGACGTGGCGGTCGTCAAGGCGATCCCGCGATGTGGCAACAGGGACGGTGATGTGTCGGCTTCGTGCTTGGGAATGTGTACCTGTATATGCAGTATGTATGGGCTTTTAGATGGAAGCCGTGTTAAGCTAGGCTAGAATTCTGGATGCCTTGCCTACTACCATATACTCCCTCTGTTAAAAAAACATGCAATTCTAGCATAGTGTTATGGTTCAGTATCTCAAATTTAATTAATTATAGATAAACAATATTATTATTTATGATATAAATAAATAACATTAGATTAATTATAAAATGTATTTTCTTAATAAATTAATTTGGAGTCATAAATGTGAATAGTATTTACTAGAAATTTGGTCAAACATAAACTACTTTTGCAGATACGCAACCCAATCCAGTCCTAGAGGCATCACATTTCACATCAAATGGCCTATCAATATCTGGTCGAGCAAGAACAAGAGTAGAGGTAAGAAACTTCTTTAGGGCTTGGAAAGTCTCTTCACAAACTGGCCTCCATACAAACTTGACATCCTTCTACAACAACTTGGTCATTGGTTGAGCTATTTTGGAGAACTCAAGGATGAAGCGCTGATAATAACCAGCAAGACTAAGGAACTGATGAATCTGATGCACTGACTTTGGAGATTTCCAATTTAACACATCCTGCACCGTGCCAGGATCCACAGCGATGCCATCAGGTGTTAGGACATGTCCCAAAAACTGCACTTGATCTAACCAAAACTCACACTTATTGAATTTGGCATACAGCTTGTGTTCCCACAATCGAGTCAGGACTATGCGAAGATGTTGTGCATGCTATTCATTGTTCTTAGAATATATCAATATGTCATCATTGAACACCACCACAAACTTGTCTAACTCCGGCATGAAGACTAAATTCATGAGATACATGAAGAATGCAGAAGCATTGGTGAGACCAAAAGACATGACTAGGTATACATAAAGGCCATAACTAGTTGAGAAAGTTGTCTTTGGTATATCTTGTGGCCGGATCTTAATTTGATGATACCTAGAACGAAGATCAATCTTTGAAAACACCTTGGCACCAGCCAACTGATCGAACAAAGTATTAATACGAGGTAAAAGATACTTGTTCTTAATGGTTATAGCATTGAGAGGGCGATAATCCACACACATCCGAAGAGTGTCGTCCTTCTTTTTCACGAAAATAGCTAGACGACCCCATGGTGAAGAACTTGGACAGATGAATCCCTTCTCCAACAATTCCTCTAACTGTTTATTTATCTCAGCCAATTCCATTGGAGCCATGCGGTAAGGACGCCGCAAAATAGGAGCAATACCAGGTTCTAACTCAATGGCAAACTCCACATCCCTATCCAGTGGTAACCCAGGTAGATTCTCAGGAAAGACATCCGAAAACTCACAGACCATAGGAATAGAAGCAAGATTAGGAAAAGCTTCAGCATGAGCAACAACTGGCAAGGCGGGAACTGAAGGCATAAGGAGAGACATTCTATCCTCAGAAGAAGGGAGATTCAACTCAACAATTCTTTGTCTAAGGTTCAAGACTATCCCATAATTTCTCAACCAGTTTATTTCTAGAATTACATCTATGCCTTGCCCAGGCAGCACCATGAACTGGAGACGATAAGAGTGAGTTGCTAGCACTAGTCTCACTATGTCCGTCTGAGTTTTAACGCACAACTGCGCACCCGAGGGTCTGATTCTATAAGCAATAGGAATAGCCATAGTAGATTTATTGTGCCTTTGTGCAAACCCTATACTCATGAATGAATGTGATGCACCAGAATCAAATAACACATATGCTGGGTGAGAATCAATGGTAAGCATACCAGCCATCACAGGCTCACCCTGTGGAATGTCCTCAGCCTCGGTGAAGTTAACCTGTCTAGAGAGGCTCACGGGCACCTTCTTCCTGATGATGGTCCTCTTGACCAGACGAGAGTTGGTTAAAGGCTGAGAAGACTGAGCAAGCTGGTTCTGGGGCACTCACGAGAATAGTGGCCTTCCTTGCCACACTTAAAACAAGCACCCGGCTTGTTCCCCTATCCCTGATGAGGTGGAACCTGCTGTCCTTGAGGCTGCTGCACCTGCTGAGTAGGTGCACGGTAATGAGTGGAAGGTGTCTGATGAGTCTGCTGAGTCTGGCGAGACGGTTGTCCACCCGGAGAGTGAAAAGACACCCTCCTCATAACATGTACCTTCTGCGACTGTGGGTGACTAAAACCTGCACTAGTAAGACTCATTTTTATCATAAGAGTAATTATAATAATCACCTAGTGTGAGTAACGGCAGGTTACTCATGCTATAAAAAATCTAATCATAGCAGCTACTCGAACCTACACTAGTAAGACTCATAGGACAGATATATCTACGCATGTGGTTTCTATAAAATTCTTGCAACGTAAATGGACATCACATATATATATTCAGTGATTATAAAAAATAAGGGTTATGCACCGGGGTTTACCTTGGGCAGGCGTGGTGTCAGATGAGTCAATCATCGGTGGCTCTGGGACCTCCTCCTACACGAGAATCTCCTCCTCGTACTCCTCGACGATCTCCTCGTACTCGCGATCGTCTGTGGTCTCTGTCTCTACCAACTCGTTCTCTCATGCCTGCGACGATGATGCAACACTTAGCATTTAGACAATCGCAACTCTTAAAATAAGAATACACATACTAAGCTACTAAGCTAGCTCTAATGACTAAGGTACTAAGCTAACTATCATCTTCATCAAGCAAGGTGTTGGATTCAACTAACAAACCCTTAGCTTGACAAATTAAGGATATATCTTTATTGGTACTAGTGATTTAATGTATATTAAAACAAAGAGCATTTAACTACCCTAATGCTTAGTCTATTCTAAGGCTACAAAAATTACAGTGAGCACATAATAAAACAATAAAGCTACAATAAAAATTTCAGAACTAAAGTTATCACCAATTTACCACAAAAATTCTTACAATAATCAACTTAATAATATTAAGCATTCTCATACTATTTAATAGCTCCTAGTGTCAACACATATAAACATGAACAATATATACCAACAGACATATCATAATTTTAGGAACCTACCAAAATTTGTTTTATAATTTTTGGATACCTTCATGATTTTATATTAATTATCAAAGATCAGCTCAGAAATTAAATTAGAAAACTATTTCTAATTCCTTAGGAAAATGAAAAGTGAATGTCCCGCACAGCCCACACGGGCGGCCGACACGAGCGGCCGCGCGAAACAGCACGCTTGTGCAGCGACCCGCTTTCACGGCCCACGTGAGGCCGCCCACGCGCGAGGTGCCCGCGCGCTGGCGCTTTATGCAAAAGAGGCCTCGAACTTCTTCCAAATCACAACTAAGTACTAACACTATTTTCCCCTCTCACAGGCCTTCTCACTTAACCCCCTGACCTTTCCCTAACTCACTCGCCCGCACCCCTAGCGACTCAGCGCACGGCGGCGCGGCGAGCGGTGACACGACACGACCGTGCCTGCCACCAGAGGCTCGCACTGGCCTATCGGTCGGGCCGACCTTGAACTATGGTATAACCGCCTACACCAAGCAGCAACGTGAGGTGGCGGGACGTGCTGGAGCGAGCTGCAGCGACGCGCGGCCATCTACGGTGGTGGCGCACCCGCTCCGATGAGCTAGGGCTGCTACGGACCTAATTGGCTAGCGAGTGAGCATCAGGAGACTACCGTGGACCAGGACGAGGTGATAGCTAGGGTGGAGCATTGCGGAGGAGGGGTGGCCATGTGCGGCCGAGCCATGCAGCGGCGCACCGCGGTGGCATGGTCACGTCAGCGGCAACGGAGAGGCAGTAGCGGTTCCTCTGGCGTGCGCAAGGTGGAGAGGTAGGCAAGGCGAAGCTGGTAGTGCAGGTGAATTGGTTTGGGTGGCGGTAGGAGGGCAGCAGAGGGAAAGAGGGATGGGTCCGAGCTTTGGCTGTCCTCACCTTGGTAGCTAGCAGTCGGCCGAATTCGTGACCATGTCTGCGCACTCGCTATGCGACATGCGACCAGACCATGCATGCGCGGCGAGGCAAGTGGGGGCGTTTGGCCTGCGCGGCCGCAACGCCATTAAGGCGAGGCGACGGTGCGAGCGCAGCCAGGACAGCCCACGTGCCCGCGGCGACAGAGCAAGTGGCAGCAGTGCAGCATGGCATCGTAGTGGCGTCGATAGTGGCAACGCGAGGCAGGGTAGCAGTGTGCGGACGCGATGACAAGGTGATGGCGCTGGCAGTGGCTTCGTCGTGGCACAGGGTGGGGCAGGCGGCAGCAGCAGCTCCGCACGACGGGGCCAGCGGCGGCCGGGCCACAGCCAGACCAGAGGTAGCCACGGTCGGCCACGCGTGGCAGTGCGCGCCCGTGCAACCAGCGCAGTGATGCCGAGCGCCCGAGCTTGGTGACCGCGTCCACCCGGTGAGCCAGCCCGAGGACGTGTCGTGCACGCATTAAAGCACCCATAACAACTAAACGGTTGCTTTAGGAACCAAACCATCTTCACTATGCTCAAGATGGCATGTGAGGCTGCCAACCCGAGCTAAAACACGACACCACCTCCTAACTCGATTTCACAAAATAAATCGCCAAACATTGCATTGTCTTGTTGTTTATAAACTTGAAAATATTATAAGTCTTTGAGTTGAACTTGATTCCAAGTTGTATTTCTAGGCTATTAGAAATGTTGGCTAGCAATGTTTTTTTTCCACGGCAAGTATTTCATTGTCATCTATAAAGTTCATATTCCAAACTTTATTTAAGTGCTACATATATGTTCTATAGTGTTTTTTGTTCAATAAAAATTAGTTTTAAACCCTACTTGATACATATGAGTTATGGAATAGCTTCTCATTTAATATTTTTATTGATCATCTTAAGTTACAAAAATGTTATCTACACATTCCATCACATGCATTATCACATAAACATGATGCTCATGATATGATTTGGTAATTTGTTTAGGGCGTAACACCAAGGGTGTTACAGCCCTGGATCTAGTGTTGTTGGTCCTTCCCCTGCCTCTGCCCCCACTTTATCTACATCTAGTTCTGTTATGTGTGAGCTCTCAGTTTATGTTGATAGTGACAAGTCACTATATATGAGGATAATTTTGATTTACTTCTCTGATGGCGTGACCACAAACTAACATATCCAATCCTATCTATCATGGCTTGAGATATTATGTCAGTTTCTATTTCTACTGTCTCTTCAGAATCATATTTCAGCTTAGCAGGAAGGATCATTGAGCAGCGGCGACGACGTTTGTTGCCTGAAACTATGAAGATGCTGACTTGCATAAAGGATTAGGAGTTGGGAGAAAGAAGGTAACATCATGCTGTTGACAACCAAGAGTTGGAGGATTCCTTCAAGAATTTGTATCTCGATGAAGATGATGCTGCTACATCTGTGGGTGCTACTGCTGGTACATCTGGGGGTGCTGTTGTTGTTACATCTAGGGGTGTTGCTGGTTGAGAGTTGAGACTTGAGACTTGAGACTTGAGAGTGTGATCTGTAATCTGTATATATTTTACGTGAGACTTGAGATCTTTGAACATATTTAATACTTAATTAAGAGCTGTATTGTACTCTTTTTTTATTTCTAGGATTTCTCACAAGGATGAGTTTTACCTAGAAAGATTTTTAATGAGTCAACATTGCACAAACAGCTCAGTTATCTTAATTGTCTCTCCTGTGTCTTTTGTGAATGTGAAATTTGATAAGTGATCTGATTGTGAATGTGAACTTAGAAGTTATAATATGCGAACTTAGAACTTAGAAGTTATAATCTGTGCTTGTGATCTGATTGAGAATGTCATATTTGCTAAGTGCTGTATGAGATGAATTTTTGAGGTGATTTAAGGGGACCGGGCTGTGGGCTGGCACGACCCACAGAATTGGCCGTGCTCAGCGGGCCAGCACAGTACGACTACCGGCCCATAGGGCCGTGCCTAGGCCGTAGGGCAGGCATAGTACATGACTCGGCATGCCCGAGAAGGCCGCGTGCCGTGCCGGCCCAAACCTAGCGGGCCGTGCCCGACCTGGGCCCGGACCGGGTTAGATCAGGCTGGCCCGATGGCCATCAATATAGGGACTAGATTTAAAACTCTGTTCTTAGTAGCGACGCTAAGAAATGTCAACAACTTTGCAATGAAACGAGGCTGGTGGTCCGGGGGTTCCAACGAAATTCCATCGATGCAGAAATTGTGGTGGGGGACCATGTTGGAAAACGAATCTTCCTACCACGGATTTCATTATACCCCTCTGATGATGAGACGTTCTCATTCTAGTTTAAGAGGAAGCAGTTTCCCATTAGGCTCAGTTTTGCCATGACGGTTAACAAGGCGTAAGGGCAGACTATCCCCAATGTTGGTGTGTATTTGCCTGAACCAGTGTTCTCTCATGATCAGTTGTATGTTGCGCTATCTAGAGCCACTGCCAAATCGAAGATCAGGATCCTTATTGTCCCACCTGGTAATAAGAAGGATAACAAAAAGAAGGCAACAATTAATGGTACATACACGGAAAATATTGTCTATAAAGAAGTCCTAACACCGTAGAAAGATATTGTCTTCTGTTTTGTATAAGTATTATATATCTTACATTTGAGTCTTTTGCAATTTATATTTGTCGTATCTATCTACATTTAATGTAATAGAAAAAGTATGAGAGCAATAGGAGACAAGTAGTATATGATGGCTTATGGAGATATTACTGATTTGGATGTTATATATCTTACATTTGTGTTTTGTGAGGACATAAGCTTTTACGTATGTTCTACCCGTGCGGCTTTATGACATCGGATTTTTTTATGCCCGTAGCAACGTAAAGGCACTCAACTAGTGAATATATAAAGATAAACGCAGTTGTATATGGAAAGAGATTTGTATCCTGTTAGAACTTCTGTTTTGTATGAGATCCTATCGTGTATGTATCTATTCTATTCTATTGTGTATTGATGTCAGACTCGGCAAGCAAGACTTGGCAACGGTGTTTTTCTGGGAAGCGGTCGAAAGAGACCTGTGCGGCGGGAGAGATGGAGCGAGGGAGAGGGAGATACGTGGGATGCAGAGTGGGCTGAGCGTGGTCAGCCGTTGGGCCAAAAGAATGGGCCGGACCAAAATCAGGGTTGAGAGAAATTTTGCTTTTTTATTATTATGTACAGATGAGAGTTGTACGTGTTACGCTGGCCTGGGATTCTGGGTGTTTTATATTACTCCGTACCATAGATGGAGACGCGGTGGCGGCACGGCGAGGCAGACTGGTTGCGCTCCTGGAACCTCTGCAGGGCGAGATCATTGCCTGTATCCATCCAGGGCGTACAGGCTGCAATTGATGCGGGCGTGGGACGGGTGATCATCGAAACTGATGCTTTGGCCGTGGTGCAGGCTGTCTACTCAAGTACCTATGATCTCAGTGCAACGGTAAACATAGTGACGGAGCTAAGGAATTTACTGTCTCTGAATTTTATCTCATGGCGAGTTCAGCATCGGTGACGGACAAGCAACAGTGTGGCACAAAAGTTAGCTGCTCTTGGTAGTATTTGCTCTTTGGATGACGATCCGATCCTGGATCTCAATCCACTTTGTATTCAGTCTGCAATTACTGACGAGTTTTGTCTGAGTAATGGAAAAGTTTATATATCTAAAAAAAAGAAATATGCAAATGAAAATGGATCAGACAAAAACATACTCCCTCCATCCCCAAGCGGCCACTGATTTACGGTATATCACGCATTCAGGGGCATGTTCGCTTGCTCGTAAACGATTGTAAATTTTCAGCCGGGGCGGTGTTTTCTCACACCAAACCAAACCAGCCAGCAGTAAATAATCCACGATACGATACGGCCTCCCGAACAGGCTGCAGGTTGAGGTTGATTCTTCTGTTCTGCAGCATGCTCTGCAATCTTTCACTACGGATTTGGCGACCTGTGGGATGATGATCAGCGATACTCGTTTCATGTTACGGGAGCATTTTGTATGAAGTTGCCTTATTTCTATCCCTAGAACTTGTAGTTCTGTCGCAATGACTTAGCAAAGCTTGCTATGAGTTGGGATCCGGGTGAACTCTATGTTTGGGCACACCCCCTCCCAGAATTTGTAAATACTCTTGTTGCTCGTGATTTAGTCGAGCCAGTGTTTCCAATGGAAAGGCTGTAGAGCCAACCCTTGATTTCAAAAAAAAGATGTCATTCTTACTTCATCAGAAATCAACACTTTTTACTTCGACTAAATATATATATAAGTATATTAATATTTATGATACATAATTAATATCATTAGAAATCATTAGATAGATCGTTGAATATACTTTTATAATAAACTTATTTGAAGATATAAATGTTGCATGTATTTTCTACAAACCTAGTCAAAGTTGAGAAAGTTTTTCCTGCATATATCCCATAATGACTTCTATTTTGGAATAGATGGAGTATATATAGTACTTGTTTTTTCATAAGATGAAAATGAAATAAACAAAAATATAGGTAGTTTTTTCTTCTAAAATTCGATTATTTATGTGGTATCTATATTTATTTATACATATAATATATTATTATGGGTGCATTTTTTCTACTCTCTCATATAGTTACTCTCATCGTCAATAAACCACATTATATATGTGTGCATACTCATTTATCAATTTGAGTATGTTCATATACTCATCTTAAGATACTCCAAATCTTATCATGTGATTTTTTCCCAAAAGAACACATATTTTTTAATATATATTATTATAATAGTATTATAATAGTATATAAAATAAGTATAACCATATACTCTATGTATAATTGCATGCTTCACATACATAGCATTATACTCGAAGGTTCACCAGAGGGCAGAGGCATAGATTCGGCCCGATCGTAGTCGCCTGACGGCCCACGTGGTAGGACATCGCACCAGTCGTTAGTGTCCCGTGGCTAAGGATGGCAATGGGTAAATCCCCATCAGGTATGGCCACCCCAGACCCATACCCGCCATAAAAATTTAAGACCGCCAGAATCCCCATACCCACTATGGGTGGGGAATTTTCTCCAGACCCATACCCGGCCGAGTAAATCATACCCGGCGGATCACCCATACCCGCCAATAGTTTATTTACGCACATGAAAATCAACAATTCAACATCAACCACCAGTAACAGAGCACATAAAATTAGACAAATAATAGCATATAATAATCTCTACTGCAACCACCAGTCACATAACACCATCACACAAAGTCATTCTGTCATAAGTCATTACATTACATAGCCAAAAGTGGTACAAAAATAAATCTCCAAGTTTATTGCAGTGAACATATATAGGACAACAATTCAACAAATATGCTGGTCGTTTGTTGTCTTGTTGATGTGTTGGTTTCCTTCACTTGGAGTTGGAGACAACTTGCTTTGCTCAAAGTTCAAGTTCACATGGGCATGGCGAAAAGTTACAACAAGAATAAGAGTTAGTATGTGTCTAGACTCTAGAATAACAGATTAAGAGCACAATTGCAACAAGGGTTTAATTTGAATATGTGCACACCTAGAGACCCTCTTGAATATCTTGGAGGCAAGACTAGAAGGTGATGACTTTCTTTTTCCTTGTTGTCAACTAAAAAGGAAAACAAGCAATTAGGATAAAATCAAAGTAAAGAGAACCAAACTACAAAACAAGAAAATGGACATACTTTTGTACTTGTTTCAAGAACCAATCTTGTGAGCACATAAGAGCCTCTATCATTTTTTGAAGTCACCCTCTTCGCGATGCTCGCTAAGTACTCTCCCACTAGTCTTTGAATGAAGACTCGAATGCCACTGTAGTGATAGGAATTGCATAAATATCCTTTGCTATCCTTCTCAGGGTTGGATAACGTACTCCAGCCACCTTCCACCAATCCAACACCTTGAAACCCTTAGTTTCCAGATATACCAGTTCATCTTCTAAGTAGCGATCTAATTTTGATTTGAATCGCATAGCAGATGGCCTTGTACTAGCAACTCTTGCACTAAATGAAGATAAGAACTCCATGTCTTCGCTGGAGCTACAAATTCTTCTTCTTTGATTCGCTATTGTCACAATCTTCTTGCACAAGGTATTCAATCATCAATTCAATTAATGTATCTATGATTTCAAAGCAACCTTATCCTCACAAATGTAACCAGTTGTACCCGAGTTAGCCACTCAAAAAACATCAAGAAGCTCAATTTTTTGAGACGGGGATCTAGAAGGGTTGCAATACCCATCAGTCCTTGGATATCCGACCAATATTTGTCAAATTTGGCTATCATGCTAATCGACATCTCTTCAATCTTTGTACTGCCACAAGTTGACCACTGTATGATTTTCTTCCTAATCTCACAAATTTTTATGAAGTATATGTTGGCAGTAACATATTCAGTTCCAGAAAACAACAAAGTTATGTCATTGAACACTCGAAGCCATTCTACAACATCAGCAGCAAAGTTCTATTCCTCCTTACTAGGCAAACATGTATATTGTTTATCAACATGACTTGGTCTAATGAAAATAGCTTTATAGGAGACTGCAACACTAAGCATCTTAAAGGTTGAATTCTATCTAGTCTTGCAGTCAAGGTTTATCTTATGATCCAAACTAACCTTAACAAACTTAGCTATCTCCTCAAACTTCTCTATTCTTTTTGGTGTTGCTGTCCAATAAGCCACACTTTCACGGATATTCTCAATAGCAGTTTTAATATGTTCTAGACCATCCTTACGGACCCTATGTGTTGTGCGCTATCACTCGTGACCCTGGCGGCTCCACCATATGTGTATCTTGTCTTTGCATGCAAAAAAAATGCATAAATTTCTTAGCAGAAATATGCAACAACGTGTTTTGATGATGTCCAAAGACAACATAATTCTTGAGATTTTAACCCCTATTATTTTTTAAAAAACAAAACATAAAATGTATAGTACTCATATATTAATAATTTTTATTTTATTTTATGGTTAGGAGTTAAATTTTCAAGAGGGTGGTGGGGAGGTCTTTGCACAATCGTGCAATGCACAATACTTGGTGTCAATGGACAAAAGATGCACGTGCAAATGGGAAACGGAAATGGTTTGCTTGTAGCGCGGCTTTTTTATTCCTCGGATCTGTAGTACAAGTTGTAGTATCTGAACGTATAACCAAACACACGCCACACACACACACACACCACTAGGATGTACGCTAGATCTAGAACCTATACTACTCACAACACACGTCTACAAGACATTCACGAAGACACAAGCTTCGATAGTGACGGACGTGTCGCCTCCCCTTTATGCTCCATAGACGCCTGAGGATACCTACACAGAATTTTGGGGAAAACCCCACCTCCCCCTTATGCTCCATAGACGCCTGAGGATACCTGCACAGAAGTTTGGGGGAAAAAACCCCAGGTGACACACCAGTACGCTAGATCTAGAACATATACTACTCACAACACATGTCTACAAGACATTCACGAAGACACAAGCTTCGCTAGCGACGGGCACGTCGCCTCCCCTTTATGCTCCATAGACGCCTGAGGATACCTGCACGGAAGTTTAGGAAAAAAAACCCAGGTGAGACACAAAAGCGCTGAGTGCAAGACTCCAACGCTGGCCGGCGAGAAGCCAGCCACTGGCTCTTGCCACCCGTACTACATGCGGTCCTCTTGCTTGTAGCATTTTCATGTGTAGGAGTAGCAAGCATAATACCAACTAGGGGCAATACGGTCCTTGTGAATGATTCATTCACATTGAGGCTTTTACCTGTATGTTATTATAAAAGTTTGTAATTACTTATAAGCCATTAAAAAGTTTGTAATTACTTATAAGGTTTATACTGGTTCGGGCGGAATGACCCTACGTCCAGTTCGTTGCTGCTGCTTGTGTTACTAGCACTAAAAAGTTCGTAGTAGGGGTTACAAATAGGCGAGAGAGGGACAGGTCCTAAGTCTCTGATAGAAAGAACGAATGGGTACCGAGAGCTCGGTCGCTGCTCGGCTATGTGTTCGAGGTTCGATGCTAGTGGTTTTGATCGTCGACATTGTGCAATGCGTTCCGATCATTGGTCTGATGCTCCTAATGGGACACACTGCTTTACCTTTTATAGGCCAAGGGAAAGCAGGGGTTACCGTGGAGGAAAAAAAGAAGAATCAGAAAGAGAAGAAGTCCTCTAGGATCGCTGGGTCCTTCTTCTCTTCTATGCGGGTCCCGCCGATCCTGTAGACGTCAACAGGGATAGCTTCACGTTGCGGCCCTGTACGTCACTAGTGCCATGTGTAGGCGTCGTCTGTCGGTCATGCCGCTCCACTTCATCCTGGCGGACGTCCTGGTGAACTAACGCACCCGTCAGTGTTCGTACGAGGGTTAGGCAGAACAGCACCGGTTCGTCCGTCGCTGTTCCTAATGTGAGTCCTCAGGTATGGCCTATCACGATCACGGGTTATATCAGGGTGTGTCGGTCACCTCCCTGGTGTCAGAGCTTTGACCTAAGCCCATACGCTTGGTGGACCCGAAGTGGTCGGCGGTGGTATGAGTCTCTGTCGGGCGAGGCAGAGCCCAAACCCAAGGGTCGAGCGAGGCGGAGCCAGCCCTTAGAGATCGGGCGAGGCAGAGCCTGTGGCCTCGGCGTCGGGCGAGGCAGAGCTCGCGGCCTCGGTGTTGAGCGAGGCGGAACCAGCCCTTAGAGGTCAGGCCAGGCAGAGCCAACCCTCAGGGGTCAGGTGAGGCAGAGCCCGCGGCCTTAGGGTCGAGCGAGAAGAAGCCAGCCCTTAGAGGTCGGACGAGGCGGAGCCCGCGGCCTCGGTGTCGGGCGAGGCGGACCAGCCCTTAGAGGTCGAGCAAGGCGGAGCCAACCCTCGTGGGTCGGACGAGGTAGAGCCTGTGGCCTCGGGGTCAAGGCGGGCGGAGCCAACCTCGAGGTCGAGCGAGGCGGAGTCCGCGGCCTCGGTGTCGGGCGGTGAGAGTCGACCCTCGGGGTCCAAGGCGTGGAGCCCATCCCCGGAGGTCGGGTGAGGCGGATCGCATGACCTTGGGGTGGGGCGAGGCGAGCCCGCCCTTAGAGGGCGGGGCGAGGCGTGAGCCCACGACCTCGATGTCGGGGAGGCGGGCCTCGTCCCCGAGGGTCGGGCGAGGCGGATCTCACGACCTTGGGGTCAAGGCGAGGCAAAGCCCGCCTCGATGTCGGTTGGAGCCGTAGTCGCACCTTTTGACCGCTGGATGGATTAACGATAACGATCATTAACCCTCCTCTTGGGTACCCTAGTATTGGTCCCCGACACTAGCTCCCCGTCGACACACCGCTCCCATGACTGTCGCACCGCACCTGCTGCTGGGAGGGCCCCCACGCCTGTGTCGTCCTCGTCTCCGATGACGTGCTATGCTCGGGCTCCTGCTTGGAGAACGCCTTTACCGTGGTGCCGCAGGACCTCCGTGGGCGCGCCGGTGCCATTTCCTAGAGGATCAGCCCCTGCGTCTACGACGAAAGCACCTGGCGCGCGCGTCGATGCGGCTTCAAGGCGCAGTCGTAGTAGTTCTGCGGGCGCTCCGGTGGGATGTGTGACACCCTCGGTGACAATTTGCCGTGGACACCCTTCCCTACCCTCATCGTCATCCTCCGCCGCCGGTGTCGTCATCGAGTAGGCGCGTGTCCAAGGCTTGGATCACGTTCGTCAGGGGGTGATGCACTGATGCTAGAGTCGCTGACGGGGCGGCGCGCCATCTTCAAGTATGCAGAGGGCGGGAGCCCCATGGCCGCTTCTGCACGCTACACAGCCTCGGCTGCTCCACCGTCACGACGCGCACATGCCGTTGCTGGTGCTGCTTTTGGGCGTCGACTTCGATCTCTTGGGCGCCATGGATGCTGGTTTCACGTACTCGGCACTCACAGCGGGCGCCTCCTTTGTAGCGGGCGGCGCGGTGCCGGTCAGTGCCCCTTCTCGCCGGCCTGTGTAGCGCTAGCTGCCCTCCATACGCGGGTTTGGTGGCCGTGGACTCGGCTCTTTTTCGTCACATAACGCGACGAGTTCGATGATCATGGACGCTTTCGGGTGTTATGGGCGAAGGAGCTGTTGCATTTTTTTTTTTTTTAAGGAGTTGTTGCATTGATGTTGAAGAAGTTGTTGACGAACGCGTCGTCACTACGGCCGGCGGGCCGGCTTGCACAGGTGCACGTACGCCTTCCTGGTGACTGAAGAAGCTTACTGCTGCTATTTGCATATACGTGTACATACTTCTATTAGCTTATCGCATACCTATATATACGTACATGATACACACGTGCAACTTGCTGGCACACCTCACGTACGGAGGCGATTAGTTCATGCATCCTGCCTCTTTTCTTTATAGGGCAAATACGTGAATGCTTATGCATTCTGGTTACTAGCTAGCTTCCTGCTAACACTATTTAAGTAAACACTGAAAAAATATTGTGATGTATTTCTCGTTTTTGTCTTTTATCTACAATTTATTGTTGTGATGCCTTATGCTTTATCCGGTAAGTACAAGTACTTGCTTTTGAGGACGATGGTCACGACGCTCCTCGTCCGACCGAAAACGCTCTCTTCCTCCATAGTTAGTTTGATGTCAAAACACTTGTTCAGAAAGTGGCACCGGAGGAAAATGAAACTTCAGCGTGCTTTTCTAGTCTAAGGGCATTTAAGTTTTTCCGTAGCTCCGTTCGACACCGTTAGCACTTGATATGGACGGAATGGTATAGAGAAAAAAAAATAGTTCCGACCAGAGTGACCGATCAAATTTTTTACCGACTCTGGGTAATTATAAACTTTTATAACGATATAAAAGCGTCGTTCACACTAGCACCGTGGACAACAAGAGAGACTCTTCTTCCCTCAGGCCTCATCAGCCTCACCTCGCTCGCGTTCCATTTCCATTTGCTTCGGCTCACCTCAGATCAAGGGACGTTAGGCCACCTGCCACCCACCTCCCTCCCATCCCAGATCCCCCACCCCAGCCCCAGCCATGGCCACCGCCTTCGAGTCCCCGACCTCCTCCCCCGCCGCCGCGCCCTTCCACGACGACCCTTTCCTCCACTTCGACGGCTCGGCCCCCGCCCCCGCCGACGGCTTCCCGGCCTCCCCGGACGCCTACGCGCCCTCCCCCTTCGGCATGCCCCACTCCAACGGCGACCTCCACGACGACCCTTTCGCCGCACCCGCTGACTCCAACGGTGGGCCCATCCTCCCGCCGCCCACCGAGATGGGCCGCGAGGAGGGATTCCTGCTCCGCGAGTGGCGCCGGTATGGTAACGCTTCCCTTCCTCTCGCTTCTGCTGCCCAGATCTGCCTGCCCCCGCTGTCTGCTTACAATAGATCTACACCTCGGGTCGGATCCGATCGTGCCGTGCCGACCTGCCTAGAGTCAGTCTTTGATAGATCTCATCACCTCACAGCTGAATCCGTCGGCACAGACCACTTCATGGCAGTGGCATGCAATTCCGTGTGCTTTTCTATATACCATTGGTGATCTACTCAAAATTCAGTGCATAGGATGTGATCCTCGCTCCGCCTTAGTTTATATACCTTATTAGTTCATTCATCAGATTGCAATGGATCCATCAACCATTTCACGTCTCCCTCATACCTTACCTGCCAGTAATTACCATTTACCAAGTACATGAATGCGTGCTATACAGCTCTACACTCGGAATGGCTTATTATACTGGTTCGTTTTTCTATCATGTTGCGCTTGTATGGATTAGAATTCTACATAAGCGATGAAAATCTAATTCATCTGCAACCTCATTTTGCATTTAGCTAGACTGTGACATGCACATGCTTAAAAAAAGGGGCTAGTGGAATCTAGGATTCAGTTTGTTATAGTAGTTTGTTGTCATTACAGTAAAACACAAATACATCGGGGCTACCTTGCTGCTTTGTTAAACTATATAAGCTTCAGCTTCACTGTTTGTGCATGGTTTGGTCCTACTGTTATTAGTTTTTTTCCCTTATATGCCGAGAAGCTTGCTTTGCCCACTGAACAGCTATGTGTCTTGCCAACTCTATTTTCTGCTTCATAATACACACTAGAGCGTCAGTATTCAACCTTGGAATAGCACAGCAGCATGTTTTAATTTATACCTTCAAGCAATTTCTCGTTTAGTTTATTGTGTGTTTTGATTGATATATTTCTTCACTATTAGTGATCCTGATAGTCTTCCTGGGAGTAAGCCTTGATGTTGTTCTTATTTGTCCCTTGCTGTGTATTATTTTATTTACCTATGTTCACTACTCAGCCTGCATTTCCATAAAATGGCAGGGTAGTCAAGATAGGCACTGTGACCAGTCTTAAATTATGGTTGCTGGTATTCTCTATCTTTCATTCTTCAAAGTGTATGCTAACACCAATGATCAACAGACAAAATGCTATCCACCTCGAGGAAAAGGAGAAGAAGGAGAAGGAGCTGAGGAGCCAAATCATCGTTGATGCTGAAGAGTTTAAGAAAGCTTTTGTTGAGAAGAGAAAGCTCAATGTTGAGACAAGCAAGGGCCAAAACCGTGACAGGGAGAAGGTAGGATTAGGACCCTGTATAATCCTATTTGTCTCTTTTCTTAAGATGAAAACCTGGCTGCTTTTTATTTTCTTATTCTGCTGCTTTGTCGCCAGCTTTTCCTAGCAAACCAGGAAAAGTTCCATGCTGGTGCGGATAAGCAGTACTGGAAGGCGATATCAGAACTTATCCCACATGAGATTGCTAACATCGAGAAGAGAGGGGCTAGGAAAGATAAGGAGAAGGAGAAGAAGCCTGGGATCGTGGTGATCCAAGGCCCAAAGCCTGGGAAGCCAACAGACATGGCACGGATGCGGCAGATATTGCTGAAGCTGAAGCACACTCCCCCACCACACATGAAGCCACCTCCGCCACCTGCTGCAGCCACCGGAAAGGATGGAGCACCAGCTGCTGCTGGAAAGGATGGAGCTAAGCCAGCAGCCCCTGCCAATGGCAGTGTCCCTGAGATGGAAAAGGCCGCTGCGGCGGCACCAGCGCCGGCAGCGGCACCACGAGCAGCAACTGAGCCGATCGCAGCTGCCTAACCTAATCATTTATGGTAGGAGGATGTGAAAAATCTCTTTTTAGAGTTGTTGCAGAGGCGGTGGTGGTGAAACTGAAAACGTGTGAATTTCCGGCATGGTGGAGACATGCACTGTGTATTTGTTAAGGCACCTCGATTCATTTACATTACTATATATTGTTATTGCATTTTGTAGAGAAGGGGCATGTGTATCCTAGTTCATGGTAATAATAAGGTTGTATTAGGAGGATGTATGTTTTGGTGGCTGTATTATGTTTCTTCTTCCAAGTGTTTGGAAATTTTTCTTTGTTATTAAAACTGTTGTATTGTTATGCTACTATCTGCTGCATATATGGAGTATATTTTTGTGCATTTTGATCTATCTGAGCTGGGGATGCTTGCTTAATACTAGTAGTTGTGTATATATATTTTGTTGCGAGTCGTGAGTGGAATAAACATCTCTCTTGTGTTGATTTTCTTCATTCAGGATGGCTCCTGACTGGTTCTTTGTGCTGTTGCGATGCTATGTTTTTCCTCTACTTAAATGAGATTTGATAAATCTCACAAAATCTGCTTGCTTTATTCCAACTTATAGATCATTTTAGCTTTGTTTTAAGCCAAGCCTCTTTTACTTAGACCAAACGTTAAAAAGTACTATATCAACATCTATGTCCTATTTTTGTGGAAGATTTAATTAAGCTAATTTGATACCGTAGATGCTGGTCTATTTTCATATAAGATTATTGGTTAAAGTTGGAGAAATTTGATTTTGAAACAATGCTAGAGTGCTCTATGATTCGAAATTTGGAGAAATTTGATTTGAAATAAATCACTTGGTTGAAACAGTAGCAGATGGTCTTTCACTTGCAGCGGGCAGCTGCAGTGCATACCGTAGATACTCTGCAACAAGAGCCTTTTGCATTTGATCCGTCTATAGTCGATAATGCAAATGGGAGGCCGCTTGACATGCTGCAGTTTGACGAGCATGACAATGGATCCAAGGATGCAGGAACCGGTGCTCAGGCCACGCTGGGGATGGGGATGCTCAGCTGGAGAGACTGGTGTCCAAACACAGGCACCGGCGTGACAGTGTGCAGAATGATGGCCCATTTCAAGGTGGTTCTACTAGGTTTTCCGCCGAATCCATGGAGTCATCTTTGCTGGAGAGGACGCTTGAAATCCGGGACAGGTCCTACAGGTTCAAGATTGAGCGCCGCGGTGACGGTGGTAGCCAGGTGAGTGAAGCACAAGACAGGACTGATGACCGCTTTGTCGATAATGCTGCTGGTTTGCATCCTTTATATGATGAGGAAAGCGCCTCTGCTGATTCGGATGGCGAGGAGTTCAGCCGAAACATCAAGGAAGCTGCAGAGATCTTGAGGAAGGCCAGGGAATCCATGATGGCCATGGCTGACGAAGAGACTGCAGATGCACTGCTGTACAAGTCAGCTAGGCTCCTTTCCACAGCTGTAGCTTTGAGGCCAACAAGCCTGGTAGCAGTGGGTCAGCTAGGGAACACGTACCTCCTCCACGGAGAGCTCAAGCTCAAGATTAGTCGCGACCTGAGGACACTCTTGGCCAACAGCGGTGCTTTTCTGAATGGAAGGGAGCGTGTTTCACGGTCCAGGAAGGTAGATAGGAGAATCTTAAGCAGAGAGAGCATTTCATCTGCTCTTGTCGATGTATGTGAAGAATGTGAAAGCCTCCTTGTTGAGGCTGGCAGAAGCTACAGGATGGCCCTCTCGATTGATTCGGGTGACGTCAAGGCATTGTACAACTAGGGACTGGCACTTATTTCCGGGCACAATTACTTGCTGACATCGGACCGGTATGAGCTGCAATTTTTTTTGGTCAACTGTGATGAATTGGAAGGTCTTGTTTTGTGCTCTAGGAATGCAAACCGCCAATAATCAATATTATCGGATATCGATATTATAGATGCTCAAAACATGAAAGTTATCGCTCACGCCGACTTCTCTATATGGCTCGAGACGATATTAGGGTCTCGCCCGACCCTAAGGCCATGGGCTCCATCTCGCCCAACCTCAAGGCATGGGGCTCCGCCTCGCCCGATCCCAAGGTCGCGGGCTCTGCCTCACCCAACCTCAAGGCCATGGGCTACGTCTCGTGCCGACCCCTTGGTGGCGGGCTCCGTCTCGCCCGACCTAAAGGCCGCGAGCTCCATCTCGCCCGACCCCTTGAGTGCAGGCTCCACCTCGCCCGACCCTAAGGACGCGGGCTCCGTCTCGCCCGACCTCGAGGACACGGTTTTCGTCTCGTCCGATGGGGACCCAAACTGCCGTGAACCACTCCAGGTCCAAGCGTATGAGCCTGGGTTAAAACTCTGACGCCAGGGAAGAGGCGGGCACGCCTCGATGTAACCCGTGGCCATGACGGACTATACCTAGGGATTCACATCAAGAACAGTATCGGACATGCTGGTGTTGTTCTGTTTAATCCTCGTACGGACGCTTACAGGCGCGTCAGTTCACCACGACGTCCGTCGGGATGGAGTGGAACGCCATGACCGACAGATGACGCCTGCGCATGATGCCAGTGACGAACAGGGCCGCGACATGGAGCCGTCCCTGTTGACATTTACAGGATCAGTGGGACCCGCATGAAGGAGAAGAAGGACCCGGCAACCCTAGAAGCCTTCTTCTCTCTTTCGTTCTTCTATTTTTCCTCCTCTGTAACCCGCGTTTTTCCTTTGTCTATAAAAGGGGAAGCAGGGCGCCCTATAGAGGGGGACGAGGAAAAAAGACGAGATCGAAACACAAGAGCACGACACGAGCACACGGCTGAGCGGCAATCGAGCTCTTAGCATCCGTTCACTCCTTCCACCAGAGACTTGGGATCCTCTCTCTCGTCTGTTTGTAACCCCTACTGCAAACCAAGTGTCGATAACACGAGCAGCAGCGAACTGGACGTAGGGACGTTCCGCCCGAACCAGTATAAACCCTTGTGTCCTTTCGAGCACACCATCCGAGCCAGACGCGCAAATACAAATTTACTCGTCGGTGGTCCAAAAACACCGACAGTTGGCGCGCCAGGTAAGGGCTTTTTGCGCGTCTCGATGTCCACATCAGGCTTCGGATGGCTAGTCACGGCGTCAGGTGGATCTCGGACGCGCACGTGCGCTTCGGGAACCTGGACTTCATCATTATGACGGAGGGAGAGCTGGCGCAGGTTCCCGCCGCCGTCCAACCTCTTCACTCCGTCGGCCTCGACGCGATCGCTGAGGCACTTGAGGAGCTGCAGCTGCACGCACCGGAGGTCCGCGCCACCGAGAGCGACCAGCTCCTTGACTTCAATTACGGTAGGCTAGAGCGCTAGCTCGGCGCCTTCCTAGGACCCCGACCGTCCTGGGACGACCTGCACCGTCTTATCTTCTCGTTCGCCAACGTCATGACGCAGCTTGCGGAGGAGAGCCGCTCTTCCCGGAATACCTCATCCGGAGCGCCCCGACAGCGCTCCCGTTTGGTCCGCGCCACGCCGCAAAGACCATTGGCCACCTTATCGCACAGCGCACGCCCCCATCCCCTACGAACGACGGGTTCGTGGGGATGACCGAATACGTCGTGGAATCTTTCCACGACCTTCTCGTGGAAGAATTAGAGTCGCCCTCTGACTCTAACTCCAGCAGGGGGAGCCATCACCCCTTGCGAGAATATTTCATGGCAGGTACCCCCGAGGGATACATCGAAAGCATCCACGAGGGATGGGCTACCCCAACAGACGACCTCGATGATGAGGTCGAGGGGGACACAGGGGCCCCACCTCGCCTGTGGGTAGAGCAGCTGAGGGAGCGGCACCAAGAGCTCGAAGAAGCACGACTCTAGCTCGAGCAGAAACGCGCGGAGCTCGAGCAAGAGATCGAGAGCCACGGAGACGGTGGGCATGTGCGCGCCGTGGCCCGCGACGTGAACCGAAGGATCATCGAGGACGATGAAGCCCTCCCACACTTCACCCGGGCAAGCCAAAACGTTGCTGCCATGGCAGCCTTGCTCCAGGGGCTTCCGGAGCCCACGACACCCGAGGATCATTGGACCCATCGCGAGATTCGCACGCTACTCGAGTGTGCGGCGGCGTAGCAGTCCGAGAGCTCGCTATCCCGACAACGCGAGGTCGACACCAACCAGCGCACGCCCTCGGAGCGACCCGACAGGGACGTCTCAGTCCACCAGGCGCAGCGAGACGGCAAGCCACGTGTCGCGGCCCCGGTGCATGAGCGTCTCAGCCTCCACCATGACGCGCGCAACACACTGGATGCCCGCAGGCGTGCCCGCAGCGGTGAGAGGGATGAGGCTAGCGGTGGCTACCACCCTCGTCGAGGCAGACGCTACGACAGCGGTGAGGACCGAAACCCGAGCCCCGACTTGCCGGGACCTCAGGCCTTTGGCCGACACATCCTCAACGCCGTCTTCCCACTGCGGTACCGACCGCCAACCAACATCCTGAAATACTCCGAAAAAACAAACCCCGGACTATGGCTCGAGGATTATTGGCTTGCTTGCCAAGCCGGTGGAACAGATAGTGACAATTTCATTATCCGCAACCTTCTATTGTTCCTGGCCAATTCGGCGTGAACGTGGTTGGAACACCTTCCGCCCAATCGAATCCAAAGTTAGACGAACCTAAAAGAGATCTTTGTGGGAGCTTCCAGGGCACATACGCGCGTCCTGGGAACCCATGGGATCTCAAAAACTACCGACAGAAGTCTAGGGAAACCCTTCGTGGGTACATCCGGTGCTTCTCCCGGTAGTGCAACGAGCTGCCCAACATCGCCGACGCCGATGTCATATGAGCTTTCCTGTTCGGGATCACCTGCGAGTCCCTGGTTCACAAGCTAGGACGTAAGGGCCCGCGAACCACCAAGGAGCTCCTCGACATCGCCACCAGCCACGCCTCGGGCGAGTAGGCGGTCAGGGCGATTTTCGACCGCTCCAAAGGCAAGGCAAAGTAGGACGAGGACGTCGGCAAAGGCGCCTCCAACCGCCCCAACAAGAAGAAGAACAAGCAGTGACACGAGGGCTGGCTTGTGGCCACTGCCGACCGCAAGGGGGGTCGAAAGCCCACCGAGGGTACCCTCGACCACTTTGAGAAGCTGCTCGAAGGGCCATGCCCGAACCATGTTTTCCCCGTCAAGCACCTATACAAGGACTGCGTCCTCATAAAGCGGTTCTTGTTCGGAGGCTCCAACAAGGGAGAGCATACGAAGGAGCCCAAGCCGGCCGCAGACGACGTCGAGGGGAAGGACGGTGGATTTCCAGCGCTGGATGGCTGCCTCATGATCGTCAGAGGGTCGGTGGCCTATGAATCCAAGCGCCGCCAGAAGCTTGCGCGCCGCGAGGTCTATATGGCCGAGCCGGCCACGCCTTCCTTCCTCCGATGGTCGGAGTCTGCCATAACCTTTGATCGGATCAACCACCCGAAAAGCGTTCCGTAGCCGGGAAGATACCCGCTCATGGTTGACCCAAGCATCGGCACGAAGCGGCTCACTAAGGTGCTGATGGATGGAGGCAGCGGCCTCAACATCATGTACGCTAAAACGCTCGATGCCATGGGCATCGACCGATCACGCATCCGGATGACTGGGGCGCCTTTCCACGGCATCGTGCCTAGAAAGCAGGCCGTACCACTTGGGCAGATCGATTTACCCGTCACCTTCGGGAATCCAACAAATTATAGGACGGAGACCCTTACCTTTGAGGTGGTCGGGTTCCATGGGACCTACCACGCCATTCTGCGATGTCCATGCTACACGATGTTCATGGTCGTCCCCAACTACACCTATCTGAAGTTGAAGACGCGGGGTCCATGTGGGGTCATCACCATCGGCACCTCCTTCCAGTGCGCCTACGAGTGCGAGGTCGAGTGCCGCGAACATGCCACGTCAATTGTCGTCTCCAAAGAGCTTGCGGCCATCAGGGAGGAGGTCATCGAAGAAGCGCCCGACCCCAAGCGGTTCGCCGAGTCTTTCAAGCCTATAGAGGGCGCCAAGGAGGTCCTCATAGACCCTAGCAGTTCCGAGGGCAAAGTGGTGCACATCGGCACCACACTTTCCTCCGAATAGGAAAGCGCGCTCGCCGACTTCCTCTGTGCCAATAGAGACATCTTTGCGTGGAAACCCTCGGACATGCTAGGCATTCTGAGAGAAGTCACCGAGCACGCCTTGAAGATCAGGCTAGGCTCCAAACCGGTGAAGCAGCGCCTGCGTCGCTTCGACGAGGAGAAATGCAGGGCCATCGGCGAGGAGATTGCAAAGCTTTTGGCGGTTGGGTTCATCAAGGAAGTATACCACCCCGAGTGGTTAGCCAATCCCATTCTTGTACGAAAAAAGAGTGGGAAATGGAGAATGTGTGTTGACTACACGGGTCTTAACAAAGCGTGTCCAAAGGATCTGTTTCCTTTGCCACGCATAGACCAAGTAGTCGACTCGACCTCAGGGTGTGAAACCCTTTGCTTCCTTGATGCGTACTCCGGGTACCGTCAAATCGCGATGAAAGAGTCCGACCAGCTCGCGATATCTTTCATCACCCCATTCGGATCGTTCTGCTATGTCACAATGCCGTTCGGCCTGAAAAATGTAGGGGCTATGTATCAGCGTTTTATGTTCAAGTGTTTCGGGGATCTCATCGGGCGAACCATTGAGGCCTACGTAGACGACATCGTGGTCAAGTCCAAACGGGCTGACCAGCTCATAGCCGACCTAGAGCAGACCTTCGCGAAACTCTGAGCAAACATCATCAAACTCAACCTCGAGAAATGCATTTTTGGGTTCCCGAGGGGTATGCTGCTGGGTTTTATCGTCTCCGAGCACGGCATCGAAGCCAACCCGTAGAAGATCTCAGCCATCATGAAGATGGGCCTAATTCAGAACATAAAGGGGGTACAATGAGTTACAGGGTGCCTCGTAGCGCTCAGTCGCTTTATCTCGTGCCTCGACGAATGAGGTCTCCCCCTCTATCGGCTTCTGAAGAAGGCCAACCATTTTGAATGGACGCTCGAAGCCCAGGAAGCACTTGACAAGGTCAAGCAGCTCCTGATCAAGGCCTCGATCCTGCCCCCCCGACCAATGGGGAACCGCTTCTACTCTATATTGCGGCCACCACGCAAGTGGTCAGCGCTGCCCTGGTGGTAGAGTGAGAAGAAGAGGGACACGCCCTCAAAGTGTAGTGTCCCGTGTACTTCATTAGCGAGGTCTTATCCGATTCCAAGACTCGCTACCCCCAAATCCAGAAACTCCTGTACGTCGTCCTTATCGCTAAGAGGAAGTTGCGTCACTACTTCGAGTAGCATCCGGTGATGGTCGTGACGTCCTTTCCTCTCGATGAGGTCATCCAAAACCAGGATGCCACAGGAAGAATCACGAAGTGGGCACTCGAGCTGATGGGTCAAGGCATTTCATATGCCCCTCGGACGGCCATCAAGTCCCAAGTGCTGGCTGATTTCGTTACAGAGTGGACCGAGATCCAAATGCTGCCAACAGTCGTCGACCAAGAGTATTGGACGATGTATTTTGATGGATCATTGATGAAGAAAGGCACCGACACGGGGCTGGTCTTTATTTCGCCCCTCGGGGTACGCATGAGGTACATGGTTCGCATCAATTTCCCTTCCTCCAACAATGTGGCCGAGTATGAGGCACTCATCAACGGCCTACGCATCGCCATCGAGTTGGGTATCCGACGACTTGATGTTCGGGGCGACTCCTAGCTGGCCATCGACCAAGTCATGAAGGAATCAAGCTACCACAACGCCAAGATAGCTGCGTATTGCCAAGAAGTCCACCAGCTAGAGGACAAGTTCGATGGTCTCGAGCTCAATCACATCCCGAGGCATCTCAACGAGGCGGCCGACGCACTAGCGAAAACGACGTCTGACCAAGAGCCGTTGCCGACGGGCATGTTCGCTAGCGATCAGTACAAGCCCTTGGTCCACTATGAGGAGCCGAAACAGACCGGTGACAGGCTGCCTATCCTGGGCTTGGGGGCTAACCAGTCGGCGGCTCCATCCAACCCCGAAGTCATGGAGATTGACAAGGATCCAATGACAGAGCCTGACCCTCTGGCCGACTGGAGGACGTCTTACCTCAACTACCACCTCTGTGAGGCACTGCCAACGGACAAAACGGAGGCTCGGTGGCTCGCGCGTCGTGCCAATTCCTTTATCATCATTGAGGGCGAGCTCTACAGGCGAAGCCACACCGGGATCTTACAGCGTTGTATCCCCATCAAATAAGGGTAACAGTTGCTGAGTGATATCCATGGTGGGGTCTGCGGGCACCATGCCGCGCCTAGGACCTTGGTTGGAAATGTGTTCCACCAAGGCTTCTACTGGCCGACCGCTGCAACCGATGCTGAACAGATTGTGCGCACCTATGAAGGGTGTCAATACTACGCTCAGCAAACCCACCTGCCGGCCCAAGCATGCCAAATGATCCCCATCACGTGGCCGTTTGTGGTCTAGGGGCTCGATCTGGTTGGACCTCTCAAGAGAGCACCCGGGGGCTATACGCACTTGCTTGTCGTCGTAGACAAGTTTTCAAAGTGGATAGAGGCTCGACCGATCTCCACAATCAAGTCCGAGCAAGCCGTGTTGTTCTTCCTTGACATCGTCCATCGCTTTGGAGTCCCAAACTCCATTATCATGGACAACAACATGCAGTTCACCGAGAAAAAGTTCCTCCAATTCTACGATGAATACCACATCCACATCAATTGGGCCACCATGGAGCACCCCCACACGAACGGGCAGGTCGAGCGTGCGAACGGCATGGTCCTACAAGGCCTCAAGCCTAGGATCTTCAACCGGTTGAATAAGTTTGGCAGACGATGGGTCGCGGAGCTTCCTATGTTGCTATAGAGCCTGAGGATGACCCCCAGTCGGGCCATCGGCTACACGCCATTCTTCATGGTCTACGGTTCCGAGGCTATCCTCTCGACCGACCTCGATTATGGAGCGCCGAGGGTCAGGGCATACGATGAACAGGGAGCCATGGCATCCCTCGAGGATGCCATGGATGTAACACCCTAGGTGTTACACACTAAATCATCTACTAAAACATGTCATGAGCATCATGTTATGTGTTAATGCATGTGATAAAGTGTGTAGATCAATTTCTATAACTCAAAACGATCAACAAAAACACTAAACGAAAGTTGCTCCACGATTTGTATAGTCATCAAGTAGGGTTTAAAACCAATTTTTATTAAGCAAAAATACTATAGAACATGTATGTGATACTTAAATAAAGTTTGAAGTGCAAACTTTGTAGATGACAGTGAAATACTTTCGGTCGAAAAATGATATTACTAGCTAATTATCGGTGTTTCGGACCGGGGGGTCCTCAACCAACTAGTAAATGTGAACTGCGTGCCCCTAATCCCGGATGGTGATGCAAAGAGACACAAGGTTTATACTGGTTCAGGCAATCGGTGCCCTACGTCTAGTCTAGGAGATCGATCTTGTATTCCTTGCACCGAAGTGCTTGTAGTAGGGGGTTACAAGCTGGGTGAGAGAGGGAGCTAGTCCCAGGTCTCGGCGTGGAGTGGTGTGGACCGCTTGAGTCGTTGCTCTCAGGCCGCGTGGGAGCGTGCGTGAATTGAGTGAGTGTGTTTTGTGCGTGAGGGCCGGCGTGGTCTCTCCCTAGGAACGGCCCTGGTTGCTTCCTTTTATAGCCACAAGGAGGGAGCCAGGAGTACATGAGAGAGCTATACATGGAGCCTTAGCGAGGAAGGAAGATCTAGTACTAGGGCATATTCCTGTAGCAGCACAGTGTCGGGAATGGCAATTGGTACTTGATCACTGGTGCATCATGCCGGCCATGCCTGAGGCTATTGAAGTCGTAGGAGTCCTTTCTGACATCTAGTCAGCATGGCCTCCACTATAGGGGACATGCCATGCCCTGTGGATTTTTTGACTTGGTGGGGTGCCGAGGCCTGGCAGGTCGTAGCTAACCGCGTCGAGGCCTGATTTGCCGAGGCCTTGGAGGTGACCTGTGTATGAGGCGGGAGCCTCGGCGGTCAGCGTCGTACCCAATTTAGGTGGAAAAGTGCAGGGCATGTGTCCGCAGGGCATGGCAACCCCTGCACCGTCAGTAAGGGATGGTAAAAAGGAGATTTGACCGTTGTCCCATCGCTCCTGTTGCTGTACCCTGCCAGTCGTGGCTGACGTAGGCGCAACCAGGGGTACTTACACGGATGGGATGGCCCGCCAGAGGGGCAGTTGAGGCGGAGACGACGAGGATGCGGGACGAGCCCAGCCTCGGCCGAGGTGGAGAAGGAATAGCACGTCTAAGACCCTGCCGAGGGGTCTCGGACGAAGCGTACGACGAGCAGTTGGGCTCTCCTACGGTTTCCGAGACTACAGGGACATGGACTTGACCTTCCATGCTGCTTTGTCCTTAGCACAGGGTTTAGATAGCACAGTGATGAGCACAGTGGCAGGTAACCCCTGTTGCGCCCGGTCCCTTGTCCCGTTGGTTGTTTTGCCCGTACTGTACCTGAGTGCGGCTGACGTTTGCGGGAGTAGTTGGGCGCATTAATCTGGACGTGACATTTCGTCAGAGGAGTTTGGTTGGGACGGAGGCTACGATTATGTTTGCCGAGCCCGGCCTCGAGCGAATCAGAGAATTGGCATCCCATCCGAGACCTTTCGGGGCGAGGCCTCGGCGAGAGGGTCTCGGCGATAGGGCCTCGGCGGGGCACTTTTGGCCTTTCGTATGAGGCCTCGGCGCAAGGCCTCGAGCGAATCGGAGAATTGGCATCCCATCCGAGGCCTTTCGGGGCGAGGCCTCGACGAGTGCAGAGACCTGGCGGTAGTTTTTTGGTTTTGATTTTTGCAAGGTTTAAGCGACATTTTTGGTTCTTGCTTAGGGTACCCCTTCTTGTGGTATCCGACAGTAGCCCCCAAGCCTCGGGAGAAGTGTGGGCACTCTCCTGAGGTTTTGACGAGACTTGGTTCACAACAGCTCCTGTCGGGATCGTGTTTTGTACTTGGTGGTTCCGGTGGGTGCGCGCGAGCGCACCCGCCGGGTGTAGCCCCCGAGGCCCTGGAGGAGTGGGTTTACTCCTCTAGGGGCTTTTTTCTCCGTTTGAGCAAGGAGTTTTATCATGCTTGCTGGGCCCGCGAATGCGAGTTCAGGTCGCTGGGTCTCGACAATCTTGCAGGAAGAGCCCCCTGGCCTCTGCATAGAGCGAGAGGGCCGTCAGGTGCTCTCCTGGCTTTTTATACACCTCTCGCGCATGAGGGTTTGTTTGCTGAGACCCCCTCGGGTGTGAGCCTGGGTCGTGGGGCCTCAGCATATCTATAGGAAGAGCTCCCTAGCCTCTGCCCGGAGCAAGAGGGCCGTCAGGAGTACCCCTGGCTTTTTGTACGACCCTCGCGCAACCTTTTCATTCGGAAGGAGGGGTTTGCTTGTCGAGCCACCTCGAGTGCGAACTTGGGTCGCTGGGCCTCGATAAAGTTGCAGGGAGAGTCCCTTAGCCTCTATGGGGAGGTCTGTCAGGGGTTCCCCCTGGCTTTTTTATACGACCCTCGCGCTTCCTTTTCATTTGGAAGGAGGGGTGGAATATGCCAGGCTACCCTCGGTGGGCGCGAGCGGTGACACTTCCGGTGAGCTGCTATTGGGTAAGTTCGAGTGGAGGCCCGTGCCCCATTCGATAAGGGTTGGCTAGCGGTCCAGAGACGCACTCCAAAAGTACCAGAGGGCTTCTCTATTGGGTCCCAGGGTCGTTCGATTGGCCCCGGGGGCTCGGCGCCTCCCTACGGTGGGATCCCATTCTGAGAACTCCCTGCTAGGTCTCGGACATGACTTAGGGCATCCCGAGCTATCGCTTGCTCTCGGGCCATGGTCATGTACGGGGCCTCATATAGTTGTCCCCGACTCTGTTGTCCAGGGGTGGTTGCGTCGAAACCCTCGGTGGTCCAAATTTTTCAACCCTTGGATCGTAATGTGCTCAGCGCCCTTTTGTTGTTGCTTTTTTTCTCAATGTATGAGTGTGGGCTTGGGTCGTTTATTATTATCTTGGGTGCAGAAGGAGCCCCCGAGCCTCTGCATGAAGCGAGAGGGCGGTCAGGGGTCCCCCTGACTTTTTTGTTTAGCCCTCGTGCATCCTTTTCGTTCGGACAGGGGGTTGTTTGCCGAGCCCACTCGTGTGCGAACCCGGGTCGCTAGGTTTTGGCAAACCTGCAGGAAGAGCTCCCTAGCCTCTGCACAGAGCGAGAGGGCCGTCAGGTGCTCTCCTGGCATTTTATACGCCTCTCGCGCGTGAGGGTTTGTTGGCTGAGACCCCCTCAGGTGCGAGCTTGGGTCGCGGGGCCTCAGCATATCTGCAGGAAGGGCTCCCTAGCCACTGCCCGGAGCAAGAGGGCTGTCAGGAGTTCCCCCGGCTTTTTGCACGACCCTCGCGCTTCTTTTTCGTTCAAAAGGAGGGGTGTGTTTGCCGAGCCCCCTTGAGTGTGAACCTGGGTCGCTGGGTCTCAGCAAAGTTGCAGGGAGGGCCCCTTAGCCTCTACGGGGAGGTCCGTCAGGGGTTCCCCTAGCTTTTTTATATGACCCTCGCGCTTCTTTTTTGTTCGGAAGGAGGGGTGGAATATGCTAGGCTACCCTTGGTGGGTGCGAGCGGTGACACTTCCGGGGAGCTGCTATCGGGTAAGTCCGAGTGGAGGCCCGTGTCCCATTCGATAAGGGTCAGCTAGCGATCCGGAGACGCACTCCAAAAGTACCAAAGGGCTTCTCTATTGGGTCCCAGGGCCGTTCGATTTGCCCCGGGGGCTCGGCGCCTCCCTACGGTGGGATCCCATTTGGAGAACTCTCTGCTGGTCTCGGACACGACTTTGGGCGTCCCAAGCGTTTTGTTTGCTTGGGTCTCGGCCATGTACGGGCTCGCCCGCGGTCGCCCCTGACTCTGTTGCCCTGGGGCGGCTGTCAAAACCCTTAGGGGCCCAGCCTTCGAACCCTTGGACCGTAATGGGCTTGGCGCCTGGTTCCTTCACCTGAAAGGAATAGGGTGGGGGGAATATTTCCCCCATCGGTTCGACAACGGCCGGCGTGCCTTTTTAGGCGATTTCCTGGAGGGGCAGAACGACGCCTGCTGCTGCTGCGGTCGGATGTGACGTGGTGTCAGCGGACGGGACGTAACTATTCCTGCGATTAATGAGGAAAAGGTGGACACACGGGCAGTAAAATCGGATCAGGATTAACCGCGCCGGATCTGAGGGAAAGTTCCCCGATTTCGTCGCCCGTCCGTTTCGCCTTTACCCTGCATAAATACGCAATGAGCCTCACTCCTCCCCTCCTTACCTTGCCCGCATTAGCTTTGCCGTCTTTGAGCTGTCGCCAGAGCAGAGAGCCCTAGGAGGAAGAAAGGAAAGAGGCGAGGTAGAGAGAGAGATAGAGAGACTCACCGTCGTAGTCGAGCCCTCCACCGCACTCATGGCCGACGACATTGTTGTCATCGAGGCGGACCCTTGGGATCCATCCGACATCACCGTGGAGATGCTTCAGTCGCTCGTCGATGGTGGGCTCCTTCGTCCGGTGACCGACCCCAACAAACCAGAGTGGATCGCTCCGTTAGGCGAGCCGGAGCCGAGGCCTCGCGACGGTTACGTCGTGAGCTTCGTGTCCTTTCACGAGCGTGGCCTCGACGTTCCTGCGGACCAATTCATGCGAGCGCTCCCGCACTACTATGGCGTGGAGCTCCACAACTTCAACCCTAATTCTATCGTGTAGGCGGCTATCTTCGTCGCTGTCTACAAGGGGTATCTGGGGATTGCTCCCCACTGGGAGTTGTGGCTCCATCTCTTCCGGGCGGGGCATACCACCAAGCCGGCGGGCACGTCGGGCACAAGGAAGGCGGTGAGGGCCGGCGGCTGCACTCTCCAAGTGCGCCAGGATCGTCAGCACCTCTACATCCCGGCCCAGCTCGTGTCATCCAACCATCGATGGTACACGAGCTAGTTCTACCTTCGCAATGACGACGGTGGACTTCCCCCCTACACTGGGCGGATTGTGGGGAGCAGCCCGGAGCGGTGGAAGTATGGTGTCCCAAGGGAGGATCAGCCCAAGCTGCAGCCGCTCCTGGAGGGGCTGCAGAGGTTGCGGGACCACCACCTTACTGCGGCTGTGGTTGTGGCCGCCTTCCACAGCCGGAGGGTGCTGCCGCTGATGGCTCAGCAGCGGCGCCTATTCGAGATGAGGCCAGATGATTCGATCGCGGGCATCTGACTGTCTGCCTCCGCCCTCTCTGACGAGGAAATTCTTCGCCGGGTGAGGGAGGCGGTGGACGCGAAGCTGCGGAGCCGTGGTCTGACCACCCTCGCGATGCGTCCGTCGCGGGGGTACCTCTCGCTGGTAAGTCGTGCGCCGCTGCAGCCCCCGAGCTATCTCCATTTCTCATTATTTCTCGTTCCCTTATGCGCGTTTGCCGTTCCTGCAGGGGATGAGGGACGTGCGAGCCTCCCCGCCGCCCATTCCCGAGGACACGAGGCGACGGGCGATCAACCAGGCGCACGCCGAGGCACAGAAAAAATGGAAGGACGCCAAGGCAGCCAAGCGCACGAAGCAGATTCTTGCACGTAAGAAGCTAGATGAGCGTCGTCGGCAGCAAAGGAGGGACGGCCTTTCGCTAGAGGAGTCCCCGTCACCGTCACTATCGACAGACGCCTCGGACGGAGATGACGAGGGCGAGAGGGGGCGGGATCCCCTAGACCATCTTCCTGATGTTGAGGAGACGGCGCCCGGGGCGTTGGCAAGTAGGCCGGCACTCCCAGGAGGAGGAGGAGGAGCTGCCTCGGGTCGGCGATTGCCCGCCTCGGGGCTGAGGCCGACACGCCCGAGGAGCGGGCATTGGGCAAGCATGCCGTCAGCCCGGTGGGCTCGACGGCAGCGGTGGTGCCAGTGGCGGTGGAGCCGACGCAACTGCTCCCGCAGAGCACCGAGGGGGCGCCGGGGTCCGTCGAGGACCGGCCGGCGCCGACGGATACGGTGGTCGTGCTTCGGCCGCCGCCACCCCCTTTGCAGACGAGGGTCGCCGTGCCGAAGCGGTTGCTGCCCCAGTCGAGGTAAGCGTACTTTAGGTGGCGCCGCAGCGTTTTTTTGTTCGTTTCTCCGTCTCGTGCTGACCCTGTAAGTATTATGTTTTTAGTCGGAAGCGACCTGCGGAGGTGCCTTCTTTGGTGCCGCTTAAGGCCCTCAAGGTGACCCCTGGCTCCACCGCCCATTGGGTGGCGGGGGCACAAGCCGCCATACGACGTGGCGTGGTGCCGGCGAGAGCCGGCCTGACGGAGTCGGCCTCCCAAGGAGGGGCTGTCGAGGCTACCCCGACACCGACGGGGGAGGGGGCGCCTCCGCCCCACGAAGGCGAGGGCCGTGAGGCGGATGCGGCCGGGGTGTCTTTGGTTGCCGAGGCCACCGAGGTCGAGGCCCGCAGGGTCTCCGAGGCCGAGGCAACCGACGAGGCCGCTACAGCGGAGGCCCAAGCCCATGGTGGTGGGGGCCGGAGCCCATGGGACCACCGAGGCCCAGGAAGTGGAGATGGAGGCAGCGGAAGCCTCGGTGGCACCCCTGGTTCAAGGCCCGCCGTTGCTGCCGGGGAGCGCCCGGGAGGTAGAGGTCCTTCCGATCTCCTCCGACGATGTTTCCCGGGCGCGGGAGATGGCCGACGGCAAGTTGGCCGGTGCCGTGGAACAGCCGGTTCTAACCCCGAGCGAGGGAAGCTCGGCCCTCGTGCGGGTACGACCCGAGCCCCGCGGGTGGGACCACCCGCGTGTGGTGTGGCAGAGCCGGGATGACCCTGAGGCGGAGCCTCTGTTTGCCCTCGAGGACGCGGCCGAGGGCGGGCGCTGGGACACGTTCGAGCAGTACCGCCGGCTGGCGGAGCGGTCACTTCGGACGGCGCTGTCCGTGGTGGCCGACAATCTGCCCGGAGTCGTCCAGGTTCACACTTTCCTTCCTTACGCGCTGGTCTTCTTCCGAGTTTTCTTTATAGGGATTGACCCCAGTTCTATTTCCCCTAGTAGCTCGAGACCCGGTCCCTCGGGAAGTAGGTCTTTCTCCCGGGGGAGAGGGACGTTTGGGACCAGCTTCAGCGGCAAAAGGGGCTTCTTGCCGGCGCCAACGAGCTCCTGTCCGCACGGAGCGTAGAAGTGGAGGACCTCCGCCTTCGTTGTGCTGATGCGACGGTCGAGGCGGTTACGGCCCGAGAGCGGGTCGCCCCTTTGGAGGCGCTGGTCAAGGAGTTGGAGGAAGAGCTGATCCGCGTGGCCGGTGAGCGGGACGCCTCTAGGTCCCGGGCTGGAGAAGCCACGACCTTGAGCAAGGTCCTTGCTGGGCAGCTGGGGCGAAGCAAAGTGCGCACCAGCTGACGAAAGGCACCTTGGATGAGGCCCTCTTGGCGGCTGAGGCCTCCCGGACCGAGGCTGTGATCTGGAGGGGAAATGCCGAAGGTGAGTCTTGTTCCCTTCATTTAATTCGTTTTTCTTGTTGTCGGCCCCTAACTCCTTGGTGCGATATAGAGCTGGCGGGGGAGGTTTCTAGAGTGGCCGAGGCTGCTCGGGTCAAGGCTCAGCACCTGAAGGAGTTAGCCGAGGCGTCTCGGGTCGAGGCCCATCGTTGGAAGGAGAAAGCCAAGGCCTCTCAGGTCGAGGCCCGACGCTGGGGGCAGAAGGTCGCGGGTGAGTTCCGTAGACTTTCCGCCCTTGCTTTGGCTTGTACTTTTTTGCGCTCAACCTTGTTCCGCTGCGTTTGGCGTAGAGCTAGAGAAAGAAGTTACCTAGGCAGCCGAGGCCTCCGCCGCAGTGCAGGCGGTGCTTGAAACCGAGATCGGGGAGCATGACGCGCTGAAGAGCGCCACCCGTACTACCTGCGAGGCCCTAGAAGTCAAGGGGGTCCAGTCAGGAAGCTCTCTCGGGAGCCGCCTGGTTGTGTTGAGTGGCTGGATGCGGGAGCGACTCCGAGGGGCGCTGCATACGGGTGTCAAGCGTGCACTGGCCGTCATCGCCTCGCACTACATCAGCGTTGACCTCCAAGCCATCAGCGATGGCTACGTCCTGCCCGATGAGGAGGAGGAGGAGGCCGATGAGGCGGTGACGAAGCTGATGGAGGCGGCGGAGGGTCCCAGCGCGGCGCTGGCTGGGCTGTTCAAAGAGGAGGTTGTCCCTCCTCCGCCGTCCGCCGATGCTGGAGACCCTGCGCCGTGACCTGGGCCCAAGAGGCCGTGCAATTAGATTTGGGATTATGTTGTCCTATCATAACGTTGGCGGCTGTTGAGGCCTTTTTAAAGTGATCGTGCGTCGATGCTTTTTCAATCATTTTTCCTTATTGTATTTCCGAGCCTCTGCCCTCTGTCTTGTTTCTGAACGTATCTCTTGTGAAAAACTTCCTCGGAGCCTAAGTTGCCCCTTGGGCAGAAGGTGGTGAGGGAGTGCTGTAGCCCGGAGGCGTAGGCCATCTCGCAACTCAGCCGGCCTTCTGACCTTGAGACAGTCTTTTGGTCCTTAGGTTCTTTCACAATCGATTTGTTAGAACACGCTAGAGAGTTCGACGTAGGAATTTTTTCGAAAAACGACTTAAGAACAGTGCGTGGGACTTAGGGGGGGAGTCCCCCCTTCTAGCCCCCCGAGGGAGGCTCGGTTCTGCAGAGACAGAGCAGAGCCTTCCTCGTGGTGTTAGCATAATGCCGAGCCCCGCGATGGGCTTGGTGGGTTTCTAGAAAATTTAGAACAACTAAAGAACGCCTCTTAATTGTATTCCGAGAAACAGTTTATACAATGCTTGGAAATTCTAAGGGTAGAAACGACGTAGCTGTTCTATGTTCCAAGCGTTGGTGAAGATTTCACCTTTCTCGTTGGCCAGCTTGTAGGTCCCGGGTTTTAGTACTTGGGCGATGATGTACGGTCCTTCCCATGGCGGGGTTAGCTTGTGGCGGCCCTTGTTGCTCTGCCTCAGTCTCAGCACCAGGTCGCCCACCTTCAGGTCTCAGCTTTGTACGCGCCGAGCTTGATAGCGTCGTAGGGCTTGCTAGTACTTGGCTGAATGTAGCAGCGCAATGTCCCGGGCTTCCTCTAGTTGGTCGAGAGTGTCCTCGCGGGTAGTGCGGTTGCTTTGCTCGTTGTAAGCCTGCAGCCTTGAGGAGCCATACTCCAAGTCAGTGGGGAGGATGGCCTCGGCTCCATAGACCAGGAAGAATGGCGTGAACCCTGTGGCTCGGCTTGGTGTATTCCTTAGGCTCCAGATGACCGACGGAAGTTCGACCAGCCATTTCTTGCCGAATTTCTTTAGCCAGTTGTATATCCTTGGCTTGAGGCCCTGAAGAATCATGCCATTGGCACGTTCTACTTGGCCGTTCGTCCTAGGGTGTCCTACGGCCGACCAGACCACGCGGATGTGGTGGTCATCACAGAACGTCAGAAATTTATGTCCGGTGAATTGTGCCCCATTGTCGGTGATGATGGTGTTTGGAACTCCGAACCTATGGACGATGTCCGTGAAGAACAATACTGCTTGCTCGGATTTGATTTGAGTGATCAGTCGAGCCTCGATCCACTTGGAAAACTTGTCAATAGCTACCAACAAGTGGGTATAGCCCCCGGGGGCTTTCTACAGAGGCCCAACCATGTCGAGTCCCCATACGCCGAATGGCCATGTGATGGGGATGGTTTGGAGGGCTTGAGCAGGGAGGTGTGTCTGTCGCGCATAGTACTGACATCCTTCGTAGGAGCATACCAGCTTGGTGGCGTCGGCAACCGCCGTTGGCCAGTAGAACCCTTGGTGGAAAGCGTTTCCGACGAGCGTCTGAGGCGCAACGTGGTGTCCGCAGGCTCCTGCGTCCAAGTCCCAAAGCAGGGCTTGGCCTTCCCCGGTGGTGATGCATCGTTGGAGGACGTCAGATGGGCTTCGTTTGTACAACTCGCCGTTGTTGACGACGTAAGTTTTGGCTCGTCGCGCCAGCTGTTGGGCCTCGGTTCTGTCTGCAGGAAGCACTCCTCGAGTGAGGTGATCAAGGAGGGGGATTCGCCAATCTGCCCCTCGGTTGGCCTTGGGAGGCCCTGCATCGACTTCCATGGTCTCGGGCTCGGCCGCCGGGGTCTCGGTAACAGAGGGGGCCTTGGGCCCTGTGGGCGGCTCGGCCAGTAGGCCTTCTTGTGTTGTCGAGATGTAGTCCATCGAGGGCTTGTGCAGGTCTCTGGCGAATATGTTCGGGGGGACCAAGGCCCATGCCGATGCCATCTTTGCCAGTTCGTCCGCGGCCTCATTGAACTTCCGCGCAATGTGGTTGAGTTCGAGGCTGTCAAATTTATCTTCAAGGCGACGTACCAGTTTGCAGTACACCTCCATTTTGGGGTCATGACAATTTGAGTCCTTCATGACTTGGTTGATGACGAGTTGTGAATCGCCCCACACGTCGAGACGCCGCACTCCAAGCTCGATAGCGATCTGCAAGCCGTTGACGAGAGCTTCGTACTCGGCTGCGTTGTTGGAGGCGGCGAAGTGGAGCCGAATTATGTAACGCCAATGCACTCTGAGGGGGGAGATGAAAAGTAGGCCCACGCCTACCCGGTCTTCATCAGAGACCCATCAAAGTACATGGTCCAGCATTCTGATTGGATTTGAGCAGGTGGCAGCTGGGTGTCGGTCCACTCAGCCACAAAATCGACTAAGACCTGGGATTTAATCGCTTTCCGAGGCGCAAAAGATAGGGCCTCCCCCATGAGTTCGACCGCCCATTTGGCTATTCTACCCGAGGCCTCCTGGTTCTGGTTTATCTCCCCTAGAGGGAAGGATGACACCACGGTCACCGGGTGGGATTCGAAGTAGTGACGCAACTTGCGCCGAGCCAAGACTATGGCGAAGACCAGCTTCTGGATATGGGGTAGCGTGTCTTAGTTTTGGAGAGTACTTCGCTAATGAAGTAAACCGGTCGTTGGATAGATAGAGCATGCCCCTCCTCTTGCCTCTCGACTACTACTGCCGCACTGACCACCTGGGTCGTTGCGGTGACGTAGAGCAAGAGGGCCTCACCCTCGGTTGGCGGTACCAGGATGGGGGGGTTGGTGAGTAATGCCTTGAGCTTGGCGAGGGCCTCTTCGGCCTCGGAGGTCTAGGAAAAGCGTTCGGATTTTCTCAAGAGATGGTACAGAGGTAAACCTTTTTCGCCAAGGCGTGAGATGAAGCGACTCAGGGCCGCAAGACATCCCATAACTCTCTGTACTCCCTTGAGGTCTCAGATCGGCCCCATGTTTGTTATGGCCGAGACTTTCTCTGGGTTGGCCTCAATGCCGCGTTTTGAGACTATGAATCCCAAGAGCATGCCTTGGGGGACCCCGAAGATGCACTTCTCGGGGTTAAGCTTGATGCCCTTCTCCCTAAGGCATTTGAAGGCGATCTCTAGGTCATCGATGAGGTTACTGGCCTTTCTAGACTTGACTATGATGTCGTCCACGTAGGCCTCGACAGTTTGCCTAATGTGCTTGCCGAAGACCTAGGTCATGCACCGTTGGTACGTGGCCCCTGCATTTCTGAGACTAAATGGCATAGTTCTATAGCAGTACATGCCAAATGGGGTGATGAAAGAAGTCGCGAGCTGATCGGACTCTTTCATCTTGATTTGATGGTAACCAGAATACACATCAAGGAAGGATAAGGTCTCGCACCCTGCAGTGGAGTCAATGATTTGATCGATCCGAGGCAACAGGAATGGAACCTTTGGACATGCTTTATTTAACCCGGTGTAGTCTACGCACATCCTCCATTTTTCATTTTTCTTCCTTACTAATACAGGATTGGCTAACCACTCTGGATGGGATACTTCCTTGATAAACCCGGCCGCCAAGAGCTTCTGCACCTCCTCACCGATGGCCCTACGCTTCTCCTCGTCAAATTGGCGCAGGCGCTGCTTCACCGGTCTGGAGCCAGCCCGGACGTCCAAGGCATGCTCGGCGACCTCCCTCGGTATGCCCGGCATGTCCGAGGGGCTCCATGCGAACATATCGGCATTCGCGCGGAGGAAGTCGATGAGCACGGCTTCCTATTTGCTGTCGAGGGTGGCGCTGACCCTCAATGTTCGGCTGTCGGAGCATTGGGGTCGACCGGGATGAGCTTGACAGTCTCTGTGGGCTCGAAAGTCCCAGCGCGGCGCTTGGAGTCGGGTACTTCGCTACCGAGTTGGTCGAGGTTGACGGTGAGTGCCTCAGCCTCCACGATAGCCTCTGTGTATTCGATGCATTCGACGTCGCAGTCGTATGCATGCTCGTATGTGGACTCGACGGTGATGACGCCGTTGGGGCCGGGCATTTTGAGCTTGAGGTAGGTGTAGTTCGGGACCGCCATGAACTTGGCGTAGCATGGGCACCCCAGAATGGCGTGGTAGGTTCCCTTGAACCCAACCACTTCGAAGGTATGGATCTCTTTGCGGTAGTTGGAGGGAGTGCCGAAGCAGACCGGCAAATCAATGCGTCCGAGGGGTCGTGCGCGCTTCCCTGGCATGATGCCGTGGAAAGGTGCGGCACCCCCTCGGAGCATCGACTGGTCGAGCTCTAGGAGCTCCATGGTGTTGGCATAGAGGATGTTGAGGCCGCTACCTCCGTCCATCAACACTTTGGTGAGCCGGGTGTTGCCGATAATCGGATCGACGACGAGCGGGTATTGCCCGGGGTTTGGGACATAATTGGGGTGGTCCTCCCGATCGAAGGTGATCGCCTCCCAAGACCAGTTAAGGTACTGGGGAGTAGCTACCTCAACTGAGAAGACTTCCCGATGTTCCCTCTTTCGCTGACGCACCGTGAGGCACGCTGAAAACCCGCCAAAGATCATGAAGGCATTGTGCACCTCAGGGAACCCGTCGTCCTTGTCGTTGCCTCTGTCACCGGTGCCCTTCTTCCTAGCGTCGTCGTCGGGAAGTCTGAGCTTGGCGTAGTAGCGTCGGAGCATGGTGCACTCTTCGAGGGTGTGCTTTACCGAGCCCTGATGGTAAGGGCACGGCTTCTTAAGCATGTCGTCAAATAGTCCGGGGCCTCTGGCGGGGCCTCGGAGATTCCTACGATCCGCGGCTGCGACAAAATCGGCCTCGAGGGCCTCTTGCTTCCCCTAGCGCCCCTTTTTCTTTTTCTTGGAGAAATGGGAGGGCGAGGCCCCAGAGGTCTCGCCCCTCCGCTTCCCCTTTGCTTCGTCGTCGGGGAAGATGGCCCCGACAGCTTCTTCGCCCGAGGCGAAGTTGGTGGCGACGTCGAGGACCGCGGCCGCCGAAGTTGGTACGTTCCGGTCTAACTCTCGGACCAGGTCCCGGCGGGAGGTGTCGGAGAGAAAAGCCTGGACAACTTCCGAGTCACCGACGCTGGGCAACTCGGTGCGCTGCTTGGAAAAGTGCCGAATGAAGTCTCGGAGAGACTCGTCCGGCTTCTGGCGACAACTCTTGAGGTCCCAGGAGTTCCCAGGGCGCACGTATGTGCCCTGGAAATTCTCGACAAAGACCTTGACCAAGTCGCGCTAGTTGTGAATTTGTGAGGGAGGGAGGTGTTCAAGCCAGGCTCGCGCCGAGTCTGACAGGAACAAGGGGAGGTTACGGATGATGAGCAGGTCGTTGTTCGCGCCACCTAGCTAACAAGCCAGGCGGTAATCGGCCAGCCATAGCTCGTGGTTGGTCTCGCCACTATACTTTGCGAGATTGGCTGGTTGCCGGAATCGGGCAGGGAATGGAGCACCGCGGATGGCCTTGCTGAAGACTCTAGGGCCAGGCAGCCCAGGAGAAGGGCTGCGGTCCTCCCCGCTGTCGTAGTGGCCACCTCGGCGTGGGTGGTAACCTCGGGCGAGCCCGTCGTTGTCGTGGCGCCGTCGCCTACTGACCATGTCGTGGTCCTCTTGCGCCTCGCGTCGGTCGCTGAGGCGGTCGTGGACTGAGGGGGCCTTGAGGCGATCATGCACCGAGGGCCGCTTCGAGATGTTCTCCCGTCGCCGAGACGCGGAGCTCTCGGCCTGCTGTACTGTGGCGGTCTCGAGAAGGTCTCGGAGCTCGCCGCGGACCCATCGCCCCTCCGTGGTAGAGGGCTCGGGCATTGCTCGGACTAGCATCGCCGCCGCCGCGACGTTCTGGCTAGCACTATTGAAGATTGGGGGTTGCTTACTTCCTTCGTCGTTGTTGATGCGGCGGTGTACGTCGTGGGCCCTCTGCTGGGCCCCTCCGCCGTCACCGTGGCCTTGCTGCTCCTGCTCGAGAGTGTCTCGGAGCTGCTGCAGCAGGAGTCGATCTTGGTCGTCTTTTGCCTAGAGCTCACAGAGCTGCTCTAGGTCTAGGCGCTTGATATCCCCGGGCGATGTTCACGCTCAAGCTGCCTCGAACTCGACGAGCGGGGTGTGGGCGTCGCCCGCCCTTGGCGGAGTGGGGACTGTTGCTGCCCTTTCACCCTCATCACTTGCCCCTGGCATTCTAAGCCCGACGTGGAAACACTCTCGAGTGGGATCGTAAGTGCTTTCACATCGAAGTCGGAGTGGCCGAGCAAAGAGTCGCTATGGCCAAGAAGCGGCGCATAGCCTCTGGGTCACGGCCCCAGAGAGAAGTTCTGCCCGCCCATACCTCGTCCTCCTCCGAGGATTCAGTGTGGGTGTGGGTCGAGATTGTGGTGGAGAAGTCGAGGGCGAATCGTTGGTGGTGTCCCGAGGGCTCTGCGTGCGCGGAGGCATAACCGGAAGTGTAGGCGGCGACGATGTTAGTCAGCCCGAAGAGGTACGGGGATGGTGCCACCGCTGGGTTCCGCTCCACCTGAGTCGATTCCTCAGGAAGCGGCGGGGCGGAGCTTGATGATGGGACATCGCTGCGGGCTACTGGCGTCTCTCCATTGCCTAGGCTTAGGCTAGACAGGTCCCTAGCCAGGGACTCTGTACCGACAGCCGGGCGAGGGATGTCGGCGGAGTAGGGCGCACAGCCCTGAGTTCGCGTGGCGTCGGAGTAGTTTCGCTCGCGTTGTGCCTGGCGAGCGTGACGAGAGCGGCGGCCCGGGCGCTGCCTGCATCCGGGCTGCCGATGCGCGGCGTCATCGCTGGCCGGTGGGGCTCTGGGTATGAGGAGTACCATATCGTACTCACATCCTAGAGCCATGAACTCTAGGCTCCCAAACCAGACCACCGTGCCGAGACGTAGTGGACGTATGGGGTCAGCCATCCGGAACTCGTTGGGACGATCACGCTAACACGCAGACGCCCCTACCTAGCATGCCAACTGTCGGTGTTTCGGACCGGGGGGTCCTCAACCAACTAGTAAATGTGAACTGCGTGCCCCTAATCCCGGATAGTGATGCAAAGAGACACAAGGTTTATACTGGTTCAGGCAATCGGTGCCCTATGTCCAGTCTAGGAGATCAATCTTGTATTCCTTGCACCGAAGTGCTTGTAGTAGGGGTTACAAGCTGGGTGAGAGAGGGAGCTAGTCCTAGGTCTCGGCGTGGAGTGGTGTGGACCGCTTGAGTCGTTGCTCTCAGGCCGCGTGGGAGCGTGCGTGAATTGAGTGAGTGTGTTTTGTGCGTGAGGGCCGGCGTGGTCTCTCCCTAGGAACGGCCCTGGTTGCTTCCTTTTATAGCCACAAGGAGGGAGCCAGGAGTACATGAGAGAGCTATACATGGAGCCTTAGCGAGGAAGGAAGATCTAGTACTAGGGCA